>MBAC02004059.1:0-17694 GCA_001712635.2 Nothophytophthora sp. Chile5 | reverse complement strand
CGATACTTCCGCGTGGAAAACGCCGGATCCACCTCCGGTTGTTGCAGTTTGGGCTGCGTCGGCCTCAGCATGGTAGCCGAGCCACTTGAAGACGACACTGACGACGATGACGAGGATGAGGCAGACAGAGAGGGACTGCCAGCAGCTGCGGCCGCCAGTTTACCCGCTAAAGTGCCCTGTTTTCCACGCTTCTTGTGTTTCTTGGCCGGTGTCGTCACCATGACACTCGCATTCTCGTCATACGACGTGGATCTGTCCATCACGGGGAGTGGGGGACTAGCGACAGCGCGTTCGAAGTGTTTGTTCAGTACCGACTGCAAAACCGCAATCAAAGACGTCTTCGCTGAAGCCTTCGGTCGCAAAAAGAGGCCGAAGCCAGCCTCTGCAGTCGTTCCATCGCCGTTGATCGTTATGTCAGAGCAAAGTGCCTTCTCTGGACAGCCCAGATCCGCTGCCGCCGCAAGTCTGAGCAAATCCGCCAGATTGTAGCGGTTCCCCAGGTCTTTTGGCAACGACGCAGTTAACTGAGCCGGAGAAGCCAGTGCAAACGCTGATGGCGATGAAGACGGCAACGGGAAAGGCGAGGAGCTGGTCCTCGACAGACTCGTCTTCTTGGTCTCGATCGACAGCTTCATGGCATGCTCGGGCGCCACTTGCAAGAGCTCAAACACGCTCTTCCGCGAGATGCAATAGATGAGCTGCTGGGTCATCGTCTGAAGCCGCGCCCTGCTGTCCTCAAAGTCGGTGACGGTCTGTTCCGTGATGGAAGAGACCGACGGCAGCGACCGCAGATTATCCACGTGGTACCACCAGTACTCGGCAGTCGACGTCATCGGATTCAGCACTTGGAGAAGCACCATACTGGACGGGCTGACCACACGTACGGCCCCTGAATGGCCCAGCGTCCACAGCATGTCTTCCGGCCAGCCTCCGACGTCCACATTCTCCGACGCGATCAGATACCGAGCCCCAGCTTCCACGTCATCAATCTGAAGTGCCGACCAATCCGTGTCTGGATCCGGATAATGACAGCCTGAAGGCACATGGCCGTCACACAACGTGAAGGCGATCTTCAGCGCCGCCGCCGAGTTGCCTTCGCGTAAAGGCTCGCGTAGCTGCGCGAAGAAATAATCCATCTCGTAGCTCTTGAAGGAACCCGACACATACGTTTCGATTGCTGGGATCACGTTCTTCTCCCAGTACTCCAGCATCTTGTTCCGCCCCGAGTGTTGTGGGAGATCCGCGCGTGATGAAAACGCGTACAGATTGAAGAAGAAATCCGAGGGGACCGGCCAGGGCGAGGTTGATCCATCGCTGAAAGACTGCAGCAGCGGTGAGGCTTCTTCGACCGACGATGGGGGCGGACGCAAAACACACGCCTTTTCGTCACTTGTACCGAACGAACTCGCGGAAATCGGCCGCGTGGCCAACGAGAAGTGCAGTTGTCGCGAGCGCAGCCACTCCATCTGCCATAGTAAAGCACGCGCGTCTTCGATATCTTCTACCTTAACGTCTCGAACGCACATCTGTGCAAGCTGGAAGAGGATCGCAGGGGAATTGCCACTCGTCTACGAAACACATACATCAAACGAACGTTAGCGAACCCACAGACAGCCCAATCTCCCCGAAGCATCAGTCCAATAAGTGGTAGGATCGCTCACCGAGATGACTTGGTTATCGAAGAGCGATGGCCACGCCGGAATCATCGAGGAGAACGCTTGCATTAGAGCACAGCCAAGCTCCCAGCGCAACAGCGACGCCGCGGAGGTAACCTCGTCTTCGGCCAGTCCTTGGTCTTTGCCGGTAGTTGTCCACGCGTAAATCTTCTCCACCACGGAGCAGAACGAAGGAGCAAGCGGCTCGAGCGATTGGACCGCGTCACTGTCAAGCGGGATCTCACTCACTGCTGTTGCCTCCGAAACCGCGATCTTATTCAAGGCGATTTCATCGTCGTCCGCACCTGCTCCAATCCATGCCCCGCTTCCCAGCCCATCGGTGAGCCCGGCAACCACTACATCGTCGTTCCCGAAGGAATACGAATAGATCACCCCTGTCTTTCCGCCTCGCACCTTGCCAGCAGTGCAATTGGTCGTCACAACAGTCCCGCCCACTCGTAAAGTTTCGCGAAAACCACCGAGTACCTGAGTAGCACCCAAGGTTACGAAATAGGCCTCGCGCTGGGAAGAATTCACCGTGATATCGCTACCGAGGAGGTCTGAGGCCACCTCCAGGATGTCAGTGAAGGATTTCAACGAGCTGCTCCGCCATTTCTCCATCGCTGGGCGGCTGGAAAGCAGAAGACGAAGGACTGCAATGAGCTCCGAGGCCAGCGCGCGCCGATCTTGGACCTGCCGACTACTGAATCGAGCCTCGGAATTCACGGTGCCAGCCTTTGTGTTGAACGCATTGATGACGTCACGGTCGGATTTCTTCGAGGCTCCCTTCTGCGTACTCGTGGTAGACCGGCGATGCGACAGGCGGGCCGAGCCAGGCTCAAATGCAAGTTGCATCTTACTTTCCCAATCGTGCAGCGAGTCCACGTCCGTCATATCGCGCTTTTCAGCCACAGTCACCAAGAATCCCAGTTGAGCGAGCGCCTGGGCGGTCTCACAGCAATCACGACGGCTACCAGAGCGGTAGACCACGTAGCCTTGCGACATGAGCTGAACACGTAGCAAATTCGCCTTCCACTGCTTCGATCCGACCAGCGCCGTCTCCGGGACGACACCGCCACCTTTCGAGCGCGGCTGCAACAAGTCGCCCGCTCCAGCCGCGTCCGTTAGACGCACGAACGCATGATCCGTATTGTGCGTCTGGTTCATATAGCAGGTCGTGCACAGATCGTAGTTGGAACACGAAAAGCACTTGAACCGAAAGCCACGCAACGGGCTTTGGTTGCAACCGTCACACCGCACGCTTGCGTGCTTCATTGTCACCTCTGCCACAGCGCATTCCGCGATCGCTTTCGTGGTGGCTCTCTCCACTGCATCCTTGTCGTCCGAAACTTCCACCAGGATTTCCAGGGAGCTGATATCCGGATCTCCTACGCTATTCACCGCATCAATCAACTTGTCATCGGCTTCATCGCTCCGGAAAATTACCACGCAGTGATCGGCGCTCTCAGAACTCGTATCTTGACCCACCTCGACAACATCAACAGGACTCGGAAGCGGGGAAACGATACTCCCGATGCGTTTCAGGAAAATCCGCTGGATATCCCGACCAAGCACTACTCGTCTGTTGTTGTGCCGATGCTTCCCAGTCGAGATCGCGCTCTCAAAATTCACTTCAAGCTCAAAAATCGCATCACCAAGCATCTCGAACATGTTGCGGAGGAGACGTGCGCCAGCCAGATTCAGGAATAACGCCGCACCAGAGTTTGTCACAAGGTCGACCGCATTCTGAGCCCACCATCCGAAGGCTTCGGGCCACTGGTGAAGAACACGGACTTTCCCCACGACTGCACAGACCAGACGACGGATACCTTCACTAGCAGCAGCACTCGCTGAGGACTCTTGCACTCCATTCTTCGCTGCGAAGTGCTTGTACAGAACGCGAAGCTCTTTGAAGACTCTACCGATTGATTGCTTCCGCGACGGATCGGTTTGCACCTCCGCAACAGTAGCATCATCGTAGATTTCTTCAGTCAGCAGCCGCAGCATGATCCAAGCGGAGTCGTAGGTTTGCCCAGCAATCCCCGAGGCGTGCATTGGCCAGCCAACCTTCTCACCACCAGCCGTCACAGCAAGGACACTTTCACCGTCGCTTGAGTTCATTTCGTCATCCAGAGCCATCACCAACTTCGTGGCTCTCTCGAGCCCAATAATCCGGCTCGAAGTGTTCTCAACAGAGTACGCGAAGTTGCAGAAGTCGGCCAAAGCAACAGCGCGGGTAGCGGATTGCTCGCTTTCTCGTGCAGACACCGTCCCCATTACCTCCGCGTACGAATGCAACCTACACAATGACATGAGGACAACAAATTGACAAGTAAGCACTTGTGAATAACCCCAATCGGGTTGCAATACCTGAGAGAAACAACTCATCACTTACGAAGTCGTCATTTTCGCGAGGAGGTGAGGATCCGCCAATGCGCAGCCTGCGAACACACCGTCGTCTTGCACAATGTTGTTGGCAGGAATCGCGTGCAGGACCCGCCCAACGAAGAATTTCGCCATTTCGCTGCTTTCCAGTGCCTCGAAGGCCTCTTTGCAGTAGGCAACGCCCGCTAAGCGGGATACCACACGACGCGAGTGGATTTCGGCACACTCTTCCAGAGCCGAGATCGCAATGGTGCTGCGAAGAAACTCACCCACTTTTGACAATTGGCTCGTCATCCGCGACTGACCCAAATTCGAGGCTGAACGCGAACGCGAACCATCACATTCGGAGCATTTCTGCCATCTTGCCAATAGAAAGCGCGCTTTCGTCAAAACGGCTTCAGCAACAGCCTGATGCGACTCAGAAGGCTGTTGACTGTCAGCCACCTGTTCTTTTCTTGACTGCGATTTTGCCGCGATTTCTTCGGTTAGAAGCTTGTGAATCGACTTGATACACCCAATCATGTCGCCAGCCTTGAACGGCACGTCCTTGAGCTGGCAAAGTTCCGAAAGGCGATCCAGATTGTCGGCATATCGCTCCATCAATTCATCGAGACTGACCTCGTCCATCAACAGGTAGTGCCACTCGTTGACAAGCTGAACTTGGCGGAGCATCCATCGCTCCAATTTCCCAAGCTCGACCGCAATGCGCTGGAAAAGTGAACGCTCTTCTTCTTCGGGCAATTCTGTTCCATCGTTGCCACTCGCAGCGAGCCACGATGCAAGCAAATGAGGGTTTGAGCGCACCAGAAAAACTGCCGCCGCTTCCTGCAGCGACTCTGTCCACCCAGCATTGGCCTGGCGCGCTGGCAGTTTACGAAGCCGCACATATTTCTCAAGAGTTGAGAAGAATGTGGCACCCCGAGACGCGTGTTTCGCGATATCATTCACCAACTCCCAGTTGCTTGGGCTCAACACATCGCAATTGAGAGGCACGAGGTCGAATAGGCTGCGCTGGACCACCCACGGTTGGCAAGCTTTTTCAATGCGTTGCTGAGGAAGGCCACGCAAGACCTTGTCTCCAATCACACTGCACGCATTGGCCACTGCAGACCCTAAATCGGCAATCCACGATTTCTTTGGGCTGCCGAATAGCCCTCGCACCGTGCATTTGATCCCCCATCGTCGTCGATCCTCACGCTCTGTTCCACTTCGGCCTTGCGTTGTCGCACAGAGCATGATCGTTGCAGTATCTCCCACGATAGTGAGACCACCTGCCGGCCAGTTTCCTCGTGAATAGGAGCCAAAAAAGCACCCACCGTCTTCACCGAGCCCAACGTCGCCGTAAGGAATACGATCCGTCTGAAACCACGCCAGGCCAGGAGTGATGAACACGAAATCGGCCTCGCCTGAGGTTCGGCACTGAGGATCAAACTCGAAATGCAGCACGCTGGCACCAGGAATCCGCACCACACGCCGAAAGGCCGGCTGGGTTTGGTTGTACGGGTGGGGTGACTCCACGACTTGGTGACCTTCGAAGAAGGGTGTGCTTGGACCCAACGTAACAGCCATCCAGCTGTCCCGCTTCGAAGATATGAACTTGTCAAGGCTCTTCATCAAGACAAAGAGACGAGCCCGAAACTCTTCTGAGAACTGATCCGAGAAATTTGGAATGGCTGCAACGACTAGCGGCAGGATCGTGCCTACCACGGACGACCGCAAATCCTCGTCGCTGGTCAATTGCTCTGAAACAGGTGCCGCACTGTCTTGACACCGACGTAGCAGCTCTAGGGAGCAGTCGAAGCAGGCGCGTGCAAAGTGCTCAAAAGCTGAAATGGCACCAAACATGCCGAACGTGCCAAATGTGTCTTGTTCCCCCTTCTCAATCGACTGCGCTGGCTCGTTGTACATTCGCATACTGCAATAGTTCATCACGGAATGAAGTGCCTTGCTCACTGGCGACGGAAACGGCAACCCGCCGGTTCCAGCCACCCATTTTTGCGTCGCACCACTGCAGCTTTCCAGCTTGGACAATGCGAAAAGCGCTTCGAGAAACCGCGAAAACTCCAGCTCTTGTGTTGGCATAAAATCACCAATGACAATGCGACCAGTGTCCATGGGGCTATACAGCAACCCCCGCAGAAGATCCACATCACAGTCGCTCTTGGTCCGCAACACCAATGAATCACGAGGCTCCAACATGACTGCGAAATAGGAATCGGGCAGCACATTCGCCGCTGACAACGTCCGGGCACTGCCATTTCGTGCGGGGTGAAGGATCTTTTCGCACGTGGAGACGAAGAATTGCGATCGACAGTTGGAACAGAAAATCCCCTTTCGGATCCCCCACACAAGCAGGAAGTGCGCAGAAAGCACCATTTCCGAACGCTCGCGCTGAGCCACGCCATCCATTGTGCTTCTCTGTGACAGATCTTCATCAAAGGAGTCACGAGCGATATCCACAAGAACGGCCTCCGTGTCACGAAAGAGCTGCTGCGTGGCTTGGTCACTGGTTGCCAAACGAATGGTAACCCCCACAAACTCAAACTCCTGCACGGTCTCCGTCAGAATCCGCAAGATATCGGCCACCACTCTGAAGTTCGTCACAGACACACTTTTCAGCGCTCTCTTCGAGTCTTCATCTGTATCTCCGCTTCGTCGTTTGGTCGAAAACTGCTGGCAATACTGCGTCAACGCTTGGAAAAGATGCACTAAGCCATCGTCCTCGAAGTCCACGCAAAATGGAATGAAATGTCCGGGTCGATCCACAATCTGAAGTCGTTCCATCTCCTTCAATCGCGCTCGAATGTTCTTGATCCGTCGTGATTTGGACTTGGGTCCAGGTACCCCAGTCATGTCTTCGCCCGCACCAGGTAACGCAGCTGGCTTCTCACCTGCAGTTGTGGCGGGTTCACGTCCTATGCGGAACAGAATGTCCTGCAGACCCGCGCGTGGGTGCTTGTAAGCTGGGAGTGCTGCCCGTCTCCGCATCAGTCGAGCAAGCTGCGCCAGAATCATCTCGCCCATATCCGACAGCGTGGTGGTATCAGAAGGCATTTTGAAGCTCGGAATCGAGTGGTCGGCCTGCTGAACCTGATCTGCATATTCTTCGAGGCAGTTGAGGTAGCCAGAGAATACGAGGATTCGCTTACGGAGCACATCGACGCAAGTTGGCGACCCCGCAGGGATTCCCTTCAGAAGCACGGGCTTGTCGGCCAGTAAGATCCCAGTCTCGAGTGAGAAGAACCAGGAGGCATCACACGAGTTCGCCGCCCGCTTGGCCTTGTCGCTCTGCCCTTCCCCGACTGCGTACAGTCCTGGAGGCGACACCACGCAGAGTTGTCCTTGACTGGCGTAAAATGTACCTGCAATGAGCAGTACTGGGTCCAAGGCACCCAACTTGGATTTCGTTGTAAGGACGACACTGGCGACAGTCGGAATGATCATGGGCTCTCGTAGATACGCGCCACATCGGTGCAGCCAACTCGACGCCTCATTTAGTTGGAGCCCATTCCTTCTGAGCGCCACTTGACACTCTTTGCGAGTGTAGATCCCGCACCAGAAGCCTGCCAGATTGTCCACCAGTTGCTCCTCGGTCTGCTGTTCCTGCTTCTCCTTTGCTTCCCCCTCTTTTCTCTTCATGGCTGCGTCGCCCTCGCCGTCATAGAACAACGACGCATCGAAAGTGGAGAAGGGATTGGCGTTCTCGGTTGACGAAGCCTCGCCAGAAGTCGCCGGAGGAGAAGTCACCGCTTCAGTGGGTTCTTTCGGGGCCGCATCTTTCACTTCTCCTTCCTCGGCGGCGGCACCGCCACCGTCCCCATCAGCAGCCTTATCATCAGTAGCAGCAATTACAACAGCAGCCGTATCACCTTCAGCACCAAGATCTTTTTCTTCGAGAGTTTTCTCGCCAGGTGCTTTGCCCATCACCGTAGCAAGCAAACACCATTCACACAAATCGTAGTCGCACCCAGAGGTACAACGATAACGTTTGGCTGCGTTGTCTCCAAAGCAGTTTGACATGCTGCCGTCGCACATCCACGAGGTTTTCGAAGTGCACAAGGCCACGGGGTGAGGATGAAGTGCAGACAGTGTTGCCTCCTTGCTCTCTGCATCGCCTCCTCCCTCCGGTCCAGCTCCTTCCGAACGCTCCTTGGACTGATCTCCCGATGGCGTTAGGTCCAGAAAGAGGTCAATGTCGTGCTCCTTCAGCTTCATAATCGACGTGATTTCCTTCACCTTGTGCCGGTATAATACGAATTGATGGCGTGGCAGAGCCTCAGACTCATCCCCACCCTCACCTCCTTCTGCACCTTCTGCATCGGTGGCTTTTCGCGCACGATAGTTCCCAGGAAGCGGCTTCCGTTCGAGGATCTGGCCGTCTTTTTCCACAATGACATACAAATCGTAGCACCCTTCGGCTCCCCAGCGGTACGTATTCACCCGCTGGTTCTTGTCCCATCGCACCGTCACGCCACTCCCCTTCACGCCCCCCCACGTGCTGATGCGTTCCACAGTGCCGGGACTGCCCTTCTCGCCATCTTGGTTGGACCATTTCCAGTCGGGTCCACGAACAACACGGTCTCCCACTTGAATAACCGTGTCATCAGGTGCTTGCGACTGCAAAAGCGGATCCTCGCTGGTTTTTCCAACACTCGCAATCTCGCTTACAGGCGTCGATTTCCTCGCTTTGTGCGTGCGGCTTCTGTGTTTACGACTGCTGCTTGCTTTGCTGTGGAAAGGTCGCTTGAACGTGTCAATACACCGGATGGTGTACAAGTCGACGCCGTCCGTAACCATCGCATACACGCTGCTTTCCGTAATCCCTTTCCCAATAAGCTCACGATTCGGCGCCAGGAAGAGCTCCTGTACCGTATCCAGATCAGACGTGCGGATGCGATCCACGCGGTGACCAGGCATGACGATCGTGCGGCAGTAGAGGGAATCGCCAATGCAGCAGAGCCACGAGCGCTCCGCATCACGGCCACGCGCGTACTTCTTGTTGTGCGCATACACATAATCCCGCACAGTTGTCCCATTGCCCGTGCCGATCTTGAGAAGCCCCGACCGACCGAAAATATAGAGGTAGAGGCCATCAGTAGCGATCGCATCACTGGTAGACGGCTGGTATGAACACACTTTCCACTGCGCCGACAAATCCCGCGAAAAGGTCGCCGCAACTGGCGGCTCTGCCGCGTGCTTCACCAGTCGCGTGTAGTAGAGCTCCAGAAGGCTCCGCAATTGGGGCTGCAACTGCTGCTCACGCTCGCCCTCCTTCTTCCCGAGACAGGTGGTTTGCCCCAGCGAAATGAGCTGCAGCGCAACGCCACTCAAGAGCGAGAACGACTGCAGCTGAACGCCCATCCCGAGCAGTCCAAGAAGCCCTGCCAAAGCCGGCTCAGAGAGACGTGGCGATGGTTCTACACCGTTTCCCGCGCCTGAAAGTTCCAATAGCTTGGTGGCTTCTACCTTGAATCCTTGGATATCAATGGGTTCGTAGATCAGACTCGTTTCGGGCAGTTCCGCCAGGCGCGAGAGGAATTCTACGACGGCTTCGACGTTGTCGTGCCACTCGAGCGGGTGGCGATAGGGCAAGTTTGGCCATTTCCGGGGGAACAACGTCGGCACAGTCGTTTCGACCGCGTCTTCCTTCCGGGAGACAGCCAACAAGGGCGTTTTCGTGTCAGTTCTCGCCTCACCGGCGTTGACTGTCGAGCCATTGCCATCCTCAGGACGCTTTTCCTCCGCGATTTCTTCCGAGAGCTCGTATTCTGGCTCTCCCTCGAGCGCGCGGAGGTAGCAGACGTGCATGAACTCACTTTGCTTGCGATACCGATAGGAATTGCCACAGTGCACGCGACGAGCCAGGCTAGCGATCGCACGTCGCGCCTTCCGAAATTGCTGCTGACGTCCAGTATGCTTCATTGGCCGCGCCAACATCTCCCTTGAGTCTTCAGGCTCCGACAACGGCGAAGGGACGTACAAATCGCGGAATGGCTCGAAGATCTGCTCAAAACGGGTGGTGCCAACGCCAGAGAGCTTCGCTGCCGTGGCGGCTGCTTGCCCTTCTCCTTCCCCACGGTCGTCGCGAGCACTACGTTGACTGGCCTTGTTGTCCTCTTCCTCTTCTTCCAGCTCGAAGCCGTCCATGATTTCATAGTCGCCTTCCTCGTCCTCATCGCTGAACTCGTCCTCGTCCTCCTCCATCTCCACGTCGCCCCTCCCGCTGCCGCTACGAAGTCGACTGCGACGCCGCGCCGCGCTCACCGACAGCGCACTGCTGGTGCTTCTAGCACGCCGTCTTCGCTTCGCGCGCCTCCGGCGACTCCTCTCGCTGGAGTCGCTGCTGCTGCTGCTGCTTAACGCGCCGTCGTCTTCGCCGTTGCGCACTTCGTTTGTACCCAGCACCACCGCGTTGTTGAAGAAGCGGAAGGTCTCTTCCGTATCCACAAAGCGCCTCGACGTCCGCCCCGCCATGACACCCGCAATCTTCGATCAGTTAACTCGAAAGCAAGTCAAAACCGAGAGAAGAAATCTCGCGTCAGCCTTGGCGATCGCACGTATTGAAGAGCAGTCAGACGGTCCCCTCAGACGGTCTCCGCGTTCGCCGCCCAGTACCAACAGAGAGAAAGAGAGAGAGAGAGAGCAAGAAGCCGCTGGTGTGTGGCTCGCTATGGTCCCGGTCGCGGGCGTGCGTGCGTGGATACAGCAGTGTGTAGCTTAGCTTGCCTCCTTCCTTCCTTCCAAGGCTGCGCTTGGGCCGCTTCTTTTTCTTGACTGTGCAGGCTCTCGAAAGCGCTCCCGTCACATGATGACACTATTCCGGGGGAAGGCGATCCAAAACCCAACCCAGGTCCCCCTCGTTTCCTCCTTCAAGAACAATCGAACAAGGGACAAGGCCAAGTACTTTAGTGCCATTTGATACTTAATGCCAATCCGCGAATCTTACTCCATAAACTTACTTCATCCAATTCGCACTTAGCAAAATAACACACAGTACATCACCATCCCGAACCTAATGGCGCGCCTTCAAAGAGCGACTGTATGCGCGTACAAGTCCCCGCCATGGACCCACCACCTCCTCCGCCTCCTTCCTCTTCCGCCCGCGGCGCCGAGCCCACCAATGCGGGCGGTATGACGCCCCCACCCCCTTCCGGACCGACCGGAAGTTCCAGTTCAGTGTCCCCCGGCGCTCCAGCAGCTGCAGGAGGGGCGACGCCCCCGCCGCCGCCACCGGGACCGCCACCTCCACCTGGTCTTCCAGCGATTAGCACTCCACCAAGCTCCAAGTCCAGCAATGCCGGAGCATCGGCGTCTCCCTCCTCGACGCCAACCTCCAGTAGTAGTGGAGCTGCGACTCCGCACTCGAAATTGCTGAACCACTTGCCTCTGGATAGCCCCGACGAGCTGGATCGCAAATGGTACGCGCACTTCTACCACATGCAGAAGGCGATCCAGGGCAAGGACGAAGCCGCGACGCTAGCCATCTTGAAGCAGCAGCCTGCCGAGGGGGTGCCGCCCCTGCCGTTCCAGCCGGACGTGGCGCTGCTCTACGCCGTGATCACGGAGCCATCCTTAGCCAAGCAGTACCTACGCTACCTGACGGTCGTGGCGACCGCCGACAGCTACAAGAACTGTGTGGGCTGGTTGCAGAAGCTCATCGACCAAAAGTTCGTGAAACTGCTGGTCTCCTGTCGCAGTCAACTGCTCTGGCTCGTGCGTGAACTCGTGCATCTCAACGCGCCGGGCGTGGACAAGGTGATCGTGTGTCTCATGCGCTATCTCACAGGCGGCGATCCGAGTCGCACCACGGTCTGGCTGGCGTCTTCCATCATCCGGATCCTCATTGAGCACGAGGCTTGGCTGCTCGCGTGCTCCAGTTTGATCCCGTTTGTCTTCCACACCTTCGCGCGCATTTCGCTGGACCATAATGCCGCAGTGCACGCTGCTCTGCTTAAGCAAGAGGTGGAACTCTGCTCCACACTGTGGAATCGCCGTCAATCCGACGTGGCGCAGCTTGGACGCGAGATTGTCCGGGTGCTCAACGATGCCAAAGATGTACGTGTTTCTCTATTTAGTTGGGCGGTAGGTCGACATGTTTATTGCTTGGAGCTTGGAAATCTGACTTGCTGTATATATTTGGATGATGATGAACAGATTCCAGGCATGAATACGCTATGGAAGCAATTGCGGAACGTCCGTGATGCTAATCCCGACGCGGAGAAGGACGCCAGCGTCTTCTCCGTGGCGCAGCTCATGGCCATTCCGACGCCGCCCAAGTATCTCGCCTATCGTCTCAACCCGAAAATGGAAGAATATCTCATCTTCATGATGGTACGTACGAGCTGAACATGAAGTGGTTGACCTTTCTATTGGCGAATGATGATTACAGGTTCATTCATTGACGATGTTGGGCACCCCATGTGGTTTTGATGTAGGAACGCGTCCAAGCTGGCTCGGTGACACGCTACCAAAAGTGGTTTTCCTCGCAGTTCCTGAGCAGTCCTGGGTCGGATGCACTCGTACCGGACTTGGTGCGCTACATCTGCGCCGTATATCACCCTTCCAATCAGATTTTGAGCTCCAAAGTGACGCCGCGCTACCATATCCTCGGCTGGCTCTACCTCCTCTGGTACGTGGATTTATGATGCCCCTTTTCAACGGTAACGAATGACGAGTTGACTCACACGTTGCATTTGTTGCATTAGCCACGGCAGTAAGACCCCAAGTGTGCTGGCTCGCGTTCAACTCGCCATGTTCTTCGACTTCTTGTACTTCAAATCGTTGGACAATATCATGAGTGTGGAGCCTGCGATTTTGCTCATGGTACGGTCCTATACAAGGTGCTTGTAAGGATGAGCTTCGCCTCAGAACACTGACGTCGTGTCCCGGGTTTCTCTGTTTTCTGTTGTTGAACAAGGTGAAATCGCTGAAAAGCCACCCGATGGTGACACTCGCCATGATCCAGTTCCTCGTCTTCGCGGTGGAGAAGTTTGCCGCCTCGGCGATCAACAGAAAGTTGATGCAAAAGGGCGTGTCCACTGCATTCGCGATGATCTTGAAGCTGGGCGTGGTGTCCTCCGTCCTTCCTCTCCAGTCGTTCCCAATGCTGCAGTCAAGTGCTCCAGAGTTGCAGTCAGAGCTCCACCGCATCTTCCCGGAGCATTTTCCCTCTCCAGAAAATATCAAGTCGACCCCGCCATCGCATCCAAGTCCTATCACATCTGCTGGTGGGAGCCCCATCGATTCTCCCGGACCGTCCGCTTCGCCAATTCGACAGTCACCCGTGCATAGCAGTCCAGGAGGCGCAGGAAGCCCCAACACGTCGCCATGGCGGCCACAAAGTCCCCCGACGCATTCGGATTCGAGTATGAGCGCCGGTGGTACGTCATCCGACACCAACTCCCTAGGTGCGTTATCGTTCCTGCCCGACAACCAACAACCAATGGAGACGGCAGCAGAACTGGCAGCCCCCGCTGGACTTACGGAGGCATCTCCAGCGACGAGTGTCGCACAGAAGCAGCACGTGGTGGAGATCCCCGCCAGCGTGTTGGCACTGGGCAGCGACGACATCAAACACTTCCAGGAGACCATGCCCGAGCCGTGTTCGCGTCCGACTGAGAGTTTCCTGGAGTGCCTGAACGACATCTTAATCTCGTGGATTCGGCAAGACAACGCCGTGGACATCGCCGCCCCGCTAGGTTCGTTCCTGCACGCGTCGCTGGAACGAATCATCGCGTCGTCGCAAATCGGGCTGAGCGATTCCCCCAAAGCCACAAGCGCTGGAGTGTTTGACTCGATGCTGGATCAGGTGTTGAGCGAGTCCCCAGAACTCTTTGTGCCGTTTCTGAAAGCAATGTACACGCGTGACGTCACAATTGCCTTTCGATTGCTGGCGTTCTGCTGCTCACGGAGCGACACCAAGAGCCCGGAGACTGCGTTGGCGCCGTACGTGGCATTCGTGGAGGCCACTGGCGGTAACTTAACGCAAAACATCGTGAAGGATTTGACACTGAGCCAGCAAATCGACGATGCCCGAGCGCAAGCCTGCGCTATTCTGGACAAGCCGCTTCCGTCCACCTCCAAGGATGAGATGGACGCCGTGAGTGCGACCGTGCTCTTCCTGTGCCCATACTTGTTCGTCCATATGGAGCACCCGTTCCTGAGCAAGCTAATGGCTCGTAGCGAAGCGCTCGTGCAACTATTGCTAGGCTTGGTGACGCCAACCACGCTGAACGCGCTGTGTACCCGCGTGGCCATGCACGAGTTCTCAATCTTCAAGAGCCGACTGGCGAATATCGTGCTCTCGTCGTTGCAGTGGAGTTCGTGGGAACAGTATGGCATGTGGGACCTCGTGGTAGTGGAGCTTCAAGCTGGCAGATCGACTGCGGCCGAGAAGAACATGATGGCGGCTGCGCGTAAGGTGCTGGCATGTGTCAACCCCAAGGAGAGTCCGGAGACCATGACGGGGCTGCTCAAGTGCTTGATCCACTTTCGTCCGGATACTAGCGTGTTGCAGAGCGTGTTCAAGCTGCCTGACGCCTACGACGACTTCCCACTGGCGGTTCTGGCCTGCTGGATGGACAAATTCCCGGATGTGGTCACGGATTACGTGCGCGGCACGCTCGAGAAAGCTGCGGCCATGGGGGAGCGCTCGAAGGACCCAGCAGTGGCTGACATGCTGCGGAAACTCGACCGTCTGCAAGCTCAGCACAGCAGTTGCCTTGCCGCCGATAGAGAAGCAGCCCAGAGCCCAGAGATCGCCGTGCTCCGGGACGAGGGCGTCGCCGCCGCAGTGAGGACGGTGCTGCATCGACAGGACGGCATTGCGTCCGCGTCAAACCTGCCGGCACTGGACGCTGCGTTCTCTGAGGAAGAGCTGCCGCCGCACAAGAAGCCGCGCCTGTCGGGAGACAGTTGAGTCTTGGTCTTGCAGCGTTCTGGAATGGCTACGCCTTCGGTATACTCTCCTGGTCACGTATACCACCGTCTGTATACCATATCCTCTTCTATTTCATGGCTTGCCACCTGATGAAAAAGCAAAGGTTTTCCGAACTTAACGTGCGTTCTCCCTCAGTCGAGTGACATAGCGCTCTATTCGGGTGTGCTGAAGTACCTCTCCCACAATTGACACCTGGCATGTGTGACGGTGGACTTGGCGGAAGAGAATTCCCATAGTTAACGTTAGTGACAGCTTGTCTGACGCAAACCAAAGACCGAACAGCAAAGGAAGGCCAGACCAGACGACAGCTTCGCAGCAGCGGGAGGAAGCATGGGGATCGCCATGTCCAAGGTGTTCGCGGCGCTGTTCGGCAGCAAGGAGGTGCGCATCCTCATCCTGGGTCTGGACAACGCCGGCAAGACCACCATCCTATGTACGTGTCCTCGCAAAACGACGGCAAACCTCGGTCGTCGTTGATTGCTTTGTCGCGGTTTGATCTCCACTGGAAGGCAAAGCTGATGGAAGGTGCACGTCTTGCGTTGATTCGGGTGGGCAGACCGCCTGCAGGCCGACGAGATCGAGCAGACCGTGCCCACCATCGGGTTTAATATGGAGACGCTGCAGTACAAGAACATCAAGTTCCAGGTGTGGGATCTGGGCGGCCAGACCAGCATCCGGCCGTACTGGCGGTGCTACTACCCCAACACGGACGCCATCATCTACGTCGTGGATTCGGCCGACATCGACCGCCTCAACATCGCCAAGCAGGAGCTGCACGCCATGCTGGAGGTGTGTGCGTCGATCAGTATGCCTCGCCTTTCCTTTCCTCCCCTCACTTTACTGACGTTCTGGGAATGCGTAGGAAGAAGAGCTGAAGGACTCCATCTTGCTGGTGTTCGCCAACAAACAGGATCAGAAGGGAGCGCTGAATGCGGCACAGGTCGGTTTGAGTCGACGAATTGCTGGGAACCTCCGAGCTGGTTATGGAAGCTACGTGGCTATTTGGCTGGTTGTTGCTTTACTAACGAGGTTTCATGGCAATGGTGCAGATCTCGGAGGCCATGGGGCTCTCGGACATCCGCAACCGCCAGTGGTCCATCAAGGAGACCACAGCAACACAAGGCTCGGGGCTCTTTGAGGGCTTCGACTGGTACGCTGTCGAGCAGCAACCTGCCGATCCCATTGCTGATACAGACTAACGCTTTGCCTTATCTGCCGGTTTTTCTTGATGAATAGGATCGTCACCTGCATAAAGGGCGAGTAAGCGTGCGTCTCGCATCGCAATGCTTCTCTGAGCGCTTTGGAGCGGTATCACCACTGAGTTAAATAGACCGAGAAGAGGGAAGAGGGAGGGAGAGGGCCCTCCAGGTACTCGGAGAGGCTGCAAGTGTCTGTGCCTGTCTGCTTGCCTAACACAAGAGGCAGGGAGGTGGTCAACACTGCCAGTCGTTCAGCTATAGAAGGAGGACGGAGAGGAACCGACGAGAGCAACGGAAGGCGCAAAGCGATGATGAACTGAAGCAGAAGACAGCGAACTAGTCGCCACGACACCGCAGGAGCAGGAGAAGGAGAAGAAGGGAAGGTGAGGTGAGGTGAGGGATTTGGCACGGAAAAATACATGAGCGTGTACACACAAGCCTTCATCTCGAGTCTGGCTGCGGTCGCCAGGTGACCAAGATCGGCAGATCAAGGCCCATTTTAGCGGGTGAGGTGTCTCCTTGGAGGCAGGAACGCGACTGTTTGAACTCTTGCGTTTGTTGCCAGGCGACTGACTATACAACCGGAAGAAGCGAGCAAATCTCCCCATTTCATCCAGAATGGCAGCAGACACGGGGCTCAGCGGCGGAGGCGACGCCGTGTGGTACGGACCGCCCGAGAGCTGGCCACCCGAGCATTGCCGCGTGCTGTACACCATCAGTAAGCACGCGCAGCAGGCGCGCAACGTGCAGTCGAAGGAGACGTGGATCCGCCAGGTGGCGCTGCTCGTGCTGCTCTACGAGGGCATTGAGGCCGGCATCCTGCCTTTCGACTACTCGCCGAGTCTGACGTGGCTCACATTCCAGCAGCAAACCGATCGGCGGTGGCTGCGAGTCTCGCAGGAAGCCAAGTCTGTCATCGACGACCTGTGGGAAGCCAAACTCGTGAACGGTATCAAGCTTTCGTCGGTGGATTACCAGCCGGTCACGGCATATCAAGCTACGTTCCGTGGTCTGGCTATTGTCGAGCAGATCCCGGAGCGTCTAAAGCAGGAGACCGACAAGTTCCTCTACCCTCCTCCCGCCGTGATTGATGAGGGAGCCGATGGGCTACCGACAGCTTCTCTAGACAGCTCAGGGGCGCCACAGCTGCTGCACGTGCGCTACGACGGCGAGAAGTTCTGGCTCGAGACGAGCGACAAGTCTTTCGTGAAGGAGAGCGGCATCACCGAGTCCGAGGACGTGTCGTACGTGTCGTCTCCCTATATCCCCATGTGCCTGCGCTCCAGTACGAGCTACCTCGTGGAGCCCACAAGCAACAGACTACGCGCCCCGGAGTGCGCCTTGGGAAGCAACATGATGGCCAAGGAGGCCAACCAGAGCCTCGTGCTCTCGCAAGTGCATGCGTTAGTGGGCGAGTGGCTGCCGTTCGGCGCCAACCAGATCTCGGCGCTCAATGAGCGGCTGGGTGCGATGGAACGCTGTCAAGGAGGCCTCTTCAGCTCGAAACTGGACTTGC
>MBAC02004056.1:0-16755 GCA_001712635.2 Nothophytophthora sp. Chile5 | reverse complement strand
GCCATTCCGGCGCAATGTTCCTTGGATCGCGATTGCCCCGTTTCGAGGCAAACGCCCAATTGGATATTTGGGTATTTGTCAAGCGTATGGATTTGGTGTTTGGGTGGCGAGACGCGTTCCGGGAACGTTCGCACTAAATCTTGCTTTTTTTTTCGAAGCACTTCAGGTTCCACGTGAGGGGTCGCAGGTGCTGCTGGAAGAGCGGCGGTATTGCCACCGACGGACTCAGCAAAAGAGCTCGGGCTATGCACTATTACGTATACGCGTACCGTATACATGTGGCTGCGGCTTTGCGTATACACTTGCCGTGTGAACAGCTTCAGCTGCTCGGTATCACACCGAAGCTTCGGTGCGCCACCGGCAGTGGCACTGCAACGTAGCGTACGCGTATTCCATACTCACGAAGGATATCTCGAACGAAGGAGCAGCAGACAGGCACTTCGCGCATGTGCACCAGCCTGTGCTTGATGTGCTTCATGCTTGGGTTTGATAAATCTGGTCACGAGGGCGACGTCCCGTCGAAATACGCCCTAAATGTCATGCTCCAGCAAGCGCCACCTGGCTCCCCGATGGGGAAATGGGGAGCTCCATGCTTCGTTTCTGGGGTACGCACGATTGAGACGACTGGATGTGCAAATGAGCTCTTGCATCCGAGCTCCTCCTCGTCTCTGCAATAGAGTCTGTTGAAGATCAGAAGGCAAGGAGGAGTCATATGCAGTGAAGTGCTCATCAACGGAGTTTCAACTGGCAAATGGATCGTTTCTGAATCAACCAAGCCATGTCCGAGCTTCACCCGAGTGAGAAACATGAGCAAGTGGCCATGCGTGTCGAGCTCTTGGACCTTCTTGGCTCGCCAATACCTGATTCTTTACTTCTTCCTTTTTCGAGCGGCTCTCTTCCCATAAAGCTTCCGTTTTTACTCAGGTTTAGCGCACGTAAACCTTGACGTACGCTCGCGACGAGAAAGGGAACCCTAGCAGACGTTTCCGATTGCGAACTCCCGCAACCCCCAGTCTCAGCTCGCCAAGCTGGCAAGCAAGCTGATATACAGTACATGTATCAAGCTGATATCCGTGCAATCTGCGGTCGACCACGACGCGAAGATGCCTCGAGGAGGAAGCCCTGCTTCCGATCTTCCTGCGGCGATGGGTGCTGCGCCATCCATTGTCGAATGCCTCCCAGTGCGGCGCAGGTAGTAAGTACTGTACCGCATTCGAATTGGGAGCAACAAGTATACGCTTCAACGTCTTTCCAGAACCTTTCTCAATCCGTGGCAATAGTGGCACAACTTCGAACTTTATCAGACGCGAAAGCGCCAAGCCAAAGCGAAAAACAAGAAAGCGCAATAAGAAAAATGAAAGATCGCGTCCGCCCGTTGCTGCTGCTGCCTTCTGCTCTGCGGATTATGTGACGGCTTCCAGCTCGAGATCTCGAAAATATCCATCTCTCCAGCCGCTGTGACCCGTCTGGCGACTTGCCAGCGATGGTTGGCTTGGGGTTTCGGCCCACGCTTCATTCGCCTTCTCTCCCGCCGAAGCACAGAGCTCAACAGCCGAGCAACAGCCGAGCAACAGTCGAGCTCTCGCAGATATCAGAGGAACGTTCCCTCACTCCGGCCAAGTATACCTTCGCTTTGAGCCTGCGACGCCGCGTGACCAACCAGCCGCCACTCTCCTATTTTGGGCCGCGTGGAAGGAAACCCCGGTGGTTTTTCCAGATTTCCACGGCTCGCGCCCGCCCGCCCGCTCACTTCATCACCCACCCGCCGCTGCCCAGCTGCCTGCTCGCCATCCAGGGCTGTCGTCGTTTCTGACCGGCCGCCAGCTGCTTCGATCCGGCCGCTCCGTCTTCTTCTTCTTCTGGCCCTCCGTCACCGCACATTCCTTCGAGCTTCCTGCTGGACGAGCGAGCGAGTGAAATGGTGTCCAAGAAGGATCTGCCGCTGCTGCAGCATGCTGGATACACCGCCACGAGCCCCACGGCGTCGTCCGTGTCGTCGTCGTATTCCCGCGTGGCGTCGGAGGAGCTGATCGTGCCGGCGGCCGAGAACGTCAACTCGGTGTACTACGGCGTGGACGCCTTCTCCCCGACGCTCGTGGACTTTTACACGGTGGACCAGAAGCGCATCGTCTGGTCTTCGCGCGCGCACCGCAAGATGATGACCACGCTCTACCGCGCGTGGCACGGCAAGCACTGGAAGCTCCAGTCGCTGAGCTTCTGGAGCAGTGTGTGCGCCATCGTGGCCTTCTCGTTCTTCGTGGCCGGGATCATCGGAGAGGCCATGGAGCACAATGTATGGGGCTACAAGGCCGCCCGCGAACCGGGCAGCACAGTCCACCCCTCCGTGGACTTGCCGCTGCTGGTGGCCGCTGTGTTCTTCCTCGCGAGCCACGCGATCAGCTACTTCGAAGTCATCAACTGCTGCCACAACCTGGAGCTGTGGCTGGACGAGTACTTCCACGGCAGTGACCCGGTGCTGGAACGCCAGTATCTGGGTTTCTTCCCGAGCCGCATCGACTTCTGGACGACTGTCATGGGGATGCTGGGCTCGCTGCTCTATGTGTTCGCACGCGCCTACATCTGGGTGCGCGCGGATACGGAGAACTTCGGGGTCATCGACGTCAAGCGCGACGATCTGAGCCTCATCGTGGGCTATTGGTTGCCGTTCTTCACCGGATCCTTCCTGCTGCTGCTCAGCGCTTACCTGGCGCACGTGGAGGTCGTCCACCAGTGGTTCTCCTGTCGACTCACGACGCTCGAGACTTGGGTCACCGGTACGTTTCCCTCTCTCCTTCGACGTGGCAGCATTGGACCCAGGTACTTACTACTCGTGTATATCCTTTGCAGGTCTCAACATGATGGCCATGCTGGGCTTCTTCCTGTCGTCCACGCTCCAGTTCATGGACCCGTTCGCAGTGCTCTTCTCCTTCCAAGCCTGTCTGGTGCCCTTCGCCTCCGGCTGCTTGCTGGGCCTCAGCTCCAGCGTGCTGAGTCTGGTGGAGTTGGAGAACATCCACAAGCGCCACAAGCACCCGGAGTACGGCCTCTACCAGTCGCAGGGCGGCTACGGCTCCTTCAAGCCGCAGGTATAGAGGTAGGAAGATACCTTGCCAGACATGCAGGAGCTGTTGCGGAAGACAGACAGACAGAAGGCAGGATTATATATTCTTTCTCGTCATGTTGGCAATGTGTTGCTTGCTTTTTCGGTCCGTCCTGCCTTCATGAACGACTGCATTGGTGCGCTCGCTAGTTCACTAACCCACGTAAGCGCCAGTGAAGAGCACGGTTAGAAAGCGACCGCGACTCTGGATGTCGGCGTTGGTCGGATACGTCGCCACCGCCTTCTCCACGATGGACGCGTGCGCCTTCGCCACCTCGGCGCTCTCCTCTGCAGATAGATTGATCCACATATCGAGAGCAGTCAGGAGAAAACGACATAAAGAACGGCATATGCTGGCTGGTTTGCCGTACCCGTGTTGGAGCAGAAGACCAGCAGAGCCCAGCAGCCTTCCGCCTGCAGTGCCTCGTTCTCTGGATGAGCCTCCATCGCCTTCAGCACGGCCACAATCGCGCCTTGTTCGCGCGCCAACGCCAAGTTGGGCACTGGCAGTCGCAATATGACGGCGTTAGGAGCATCATAACGACAGGATTGCACAGCACAACAGCAAGCATTTGGAGGATACACGATAACAGAAGATATGATCGTACCGCAGTGAAAGGCCACATTGCGCAGCGCGTGGCAGCCGTCCTCCTGCACCGTGCCGTTGGAAATGTTGCGCTCCATGGCCTCCACGATCGCCTTAACGGCGCCGGCCGCGCCCGCCGCTTCCTTCCCAACCGCTAGGCAGCCGTCCGCCAAGTCAACAGCAATCGTCACATGCAGGGGAACGTCAGTGGCTGCATGAAGGAAAGCCACAAGTCGAGCACGCAACGCAAAGCAATGCGGACTCACGGTTGTTGAACGTGGCGTGCGAGAGCTTGGAGAACCCCTCGGCTGCCACCAGCGGCGAGTCGCTCTCCACCATCGCGATCGCCTCCTGCACCTCCGCGGGCACCACCACGGCCGCCTCCTTGCCTTCCTCCTCCACACGCGTACTCGAGCGAACGACCACCATTACTTCCACTCTCGGGATACACTTCAATCAAAAGCAAAATCTACGGAAGCAAGGCCGCCCTCGTCAGCACAAATAGGTGTCTTTCGACAGCGCGTAGCACCAGGTTCCAGCTCTGCTTCGAACCTCGTGCTTGTGTCTTCAGCAGCTTTCGTCTTGAATAACTAAACCAAAAGTGAGCTCTATTGAATGAGTGGTAAAAGCGTAAAAACTCTCTTGACCTCCTGTGGCTGCTGCGGCTCACTAACTGTAGCAAGCAGGGAAGCGAGCAGGACTTGTCACAACTGTGTCCATAGGCCTCGGCCCCCAACCGTCTTCCCCATGATCACGGCCTCATTCATAACCAACCTTCTCCCGTTGCAGTCAGCCAACGGGCTCACCCATTCGATGGCATTCTCCTTCCACAACCAGATCGGCAGTCCGCCAGCCACTCCTCATAAAATCAAAGGGGTCAAAGCCGAACTTTGGCTGGCCCCGATCAAACGACGTGTTGACAATTCGACATAACCGTGTTTACAACTACAGTTATCGACGCCGTCATTGACAATGATAAAATTAACGTTCTCCGAGTTGGTAAATCCAGAATTCCGGTTCGAATGTCGATCGTATCGGAATGATACAATCATATGAGGTTCGCCGTTTAGTGCTCTTCGGAGAAGAACAACAATAAGTTACGGCAATCTTTCCACTTCGTCTAATAGCAACTCAATCTTGAGGATATTCCGAATCTGTCCCAAGCAAGCACGCATCATGGGGAACAACCAGGGCAAGCCAGCACGCACGTCCAACTCGCGCGGAACCCGCAGCGCCGACGATCTCGCGCCGCCGCCTGCGTCTTCATCGTCCACGCCAGCGCCGCCCCCAGCTGCGCCATCCTCCGGGAAGGCTCCACGTTCCGCGTCGGCGCCGCCAGTGGCCGCCGCCACCCCCGGTCATTCCCTCCTGGAGACCAAGCTGGGCGACGTGGACGTGTCTGCGGTGTTCACGCCGCAGGAGATGCTGTCCATCCGCAAGCACCTGGCCGCCGTGCTCGGCCAGCACGAGAACGACGCCGTGGTGATCCCCAAGGACGAGTTCTTCCGCTTCCTCGCGGGCGGCGACGGGAGCTCCTCGAGCCTCTACGTCAACCGCCTCTACGCCATCTTTGACATGGACAAGAAAGGACACGTGCGTTTGTAGACCCCTGCGTGTCCTCGATCGTCTCCGTGTTCCTCGTTACGCTAGGAGAACGTGGCAGCGTTAAACGGATTGCTGTGGGCTCTGTCCTGTTATTGTGTATGCAGGTGACGTTCGACGATCTGATGAAGGGTTTGTCGCTGCTGAGCCAGAAGGCGTCGCGCGAGCAGAAGCTCATGCTGTCGTTCTACCTGCTGGACCCGGAGGGCAAGGGCTTTATCACCAAGCACATGACCACGGAACTGCTGCGCTCGTGTCTCGCTGAGTGCAAGGGTACGTCGTGTTCGCTCGCATCCTGATTCTGCGTCCTTGCGCAAGATCTCGTGCTTGTTGGAGTCACTGATGGGGGTCGTTTCGTGCCGCGTAGAGCTGGAGATCTCGCTCTCGGACGCGCAGGTGGCGCGCATCGTGGACAGTACGTTCGAGGACGCCGACCTGGACCACAACGACCTCATCGACCTGGAGGAATACCAGGTAACTGAAGTGCCAGTCTGTCTAGAGGGCTATTGCCGGTTGTGTGGTTCTAATGTGCACTGCGTGTCTTCCTCCCCAAGGCTCTGGACGCGAAGCACCCTGGGCTGTTCGACTTCCTGACGGTGGACGCCTTCGGCGTGCTCAACCACCTGGAGAAGGTGCACTCCATGAGCATCACCGTCCCGCAGTAAGTCGCTGGATGGATGATCCCTGGCCTCGTCCGGTTCGTTGGCTCGTAAGGCATCAATACCCTCTTTCCTGCATGCTTCGAGCCTGGGCTACGGCTTGTTGTAGCCCCTGCTCCGCTTTCATTAACAAAATAGCAATGCTTTCCTTCCGCATTTACCAGGTGAGTGAGTGTCTTGCGTTGCTCTCTCGTTCCTATCGTAAACGTAAACAGCCGAGTCGCCTCGTCCTCTACTTCTTCTCCGGCAGTGCCACGGGCGTCATGCCCGTGATGCCGTACAGCGCGAGGTACGCCTGCTGCTTCTTGATGAGGCTGGTGGAGATGGCGCTCTTCTTCATGCCCAGTCCCCACTTCTCCTCGAACACAGCGCTGGACGTCGGCGCCGGGGCTGCCGCCTTGGGGGCAGACGCCTTGGGAGCGGCGGGCTTGGCCACGGGCGACGCCGGGATGGCCGGGCCGGGCACCGTCTTCTGCGTCGTCTGCGAGGTCACCAGGAAGTCCTGGGGCATCACGGGCTCGTGGGTAGCGGCGTCCACCGGCACGTCCTCCTTCTTGGGCGGCAGCTCCTCGGCCGTGAGCGCGGGCGGCGCCGGCGCGCTGGGAGCGTCCTCCAGCTTGAAGTCCTTGAGCGCGGCCAGCGACGACTCGTCATCGCACACGACCATCATGGGCTGGCCCACGGGAACGTTCTCCGTGCCTTCCGGGATCAGGATCTTGGCCAGGAACATGTCGTCCGTGGCCTCGTAGTCCACCACGGCCTTGTCCGTCTCGATCTCGCACACGATGTCGCCGGCGGTGATGGCGTCGCCCTCCTTCAGGTTCCACTTGGACATGTTGCCCGTCTCCATCGTCGGGGACAGCGCTGCGTCGTCACCAGCAGCAGCAAAGCACGTCAGAGTCTCGCCTGCCGTATCCGGTGGACGTGGATGGCGAGCATGTACTTACACGGGAGGCCCACGACCTCGTGCGGCGGGTACGAGGCGAAGCCGCGCGCGGCGCAGAAGGCAGCGCGGCGCTGGGCCGGCAGCGCAGCCGTGGCGGTCAGTCGGAAGGCGTGGCGCAGCATGGCGGGCGTGGATATCTGGATACGATCTGCTTGGGCTCGGGCTTCCGTCTGCGATGGCGAGATGCGATGTGAGGTGACGGCGCAATGACACGGGCCGAGTGTCCGGGGCTCCGAGCACACCCAAGCAGCAAAAATAAGCGGAAAACCTCACGGAAAACATAAGGTTTTACCAAAACAAGGTGGGAAGCATCTCGCTGAGAACGAGACAAGGTGGCAAAATGTGCCGCATGATTTGCATGACGAGACGGACGGATCACCACAGAAACACGTTATGAGCATCCAACACGAGGCGCCGAGTCACGGCTGCATCTTCGTCGCTTCTGGAATGGACTTGGAAGACCGACGGACCGACCGACTTACTCCAGCATCTCCCAGTCGCCGTCCTCGTGGTTGGCACTGCTCATGGCCGCCGCGTTGGTCTCGCTGGGAGAGCTCTTCGCGCTGCTGTCCGCCGACGCCATCGCCGCGATGGCCGAGGCGGCGTCCGTTTCGATCACTGCCGATAGCGTAGCCTCTTGCTTGCTGGCCTTCTTCTTCTTGGGCCGCGTAGTCTCGGAGGTCGCGACTGCCTTAGGCTCCGCCATTGGCGCATTGTCGCCGTCTTTCGTCGAGATTCTTTGCCCTGTTGTGTCAAGAACGCCTTCTTTGGTCTCTTCCATCACCGACGTAGCGTTACCTTCCGTCGCCAACCGGGCTTTTGTCTCTTGATCAACAGCCACGACGTTGGTTGACCCATCGGACGTTGCAGAAGTGGACGCGTTCGCCAATGGAGCACTGATGCTCGCCGCTTCAGACCGTAACGGGGTATGCTGCGAGTCCACGGAGGCATTCGACAGGAGACGCAGATCCCCCAGCTCGCTTGCATTTGCTTCGGAGAGCGAACGCATCCCATGGAGACCGAGGGCTTGCACTTGCCCAAACAAGTCCAACGCAGCGGCCAGACGAGCGCGCAGACCCTCTGTATCCTCGTCGTGTGGCACTCTACAGCAGTTCCCGTTGGAAAGATGACAGTAAAAGGCACGAAGCAAAAGTTAATGCCTTGTTTCACCTTCCCAGCGAGGAAGTGAGCACCTAGAATGAGGCAGACAAAAGGACTAAGCGTATACCTGGCTGCTGCAGCGCTGGGCTCAATGGATCTTGGCGGCGGTGCCGCTGATGAAACAGCTGCAGCTTCACGCTGCTTCTTGATCTGTCAAGGAAAGAAGCAACAGCATTAGGCCACACCATCCAGCCAAAACCGAGGGTAAGAGGCAAACTGGCAGCGCTACCTCTTCCTGCAAGCTGATGCTCTGCGCACTGCTCGCTTCGAGCTGGCTTCGAAGAGACGCTATGGCCTCTTGCAGCTGTTGCCTTTCGCGCGCCTCTGCCCCGTTGCTATTGCTAGCAGCAGCAGCCGCAGTGATCGCAGCCCGGGAAGCCTTCTCCTCGGCAGCAGCGACCTTCTCCTCGGCTGCAGCGAGTAGCCCAATCATCTCCGAATTCTCCTCCTTCGATTCGTTGAGCGTGTCCTCCAATTCCGAGATCTTCTCCACAAACTCCGCCAGCTCGGTCTCCTTCATACTCAGCTGTCTCTTCGACACGGCGAGCTGCTCCTCCAGTTCGGCGATCTTCTCCTCGCATTCCGTCAACGCCTCCTCCTTCGTGACCAGCTCCGTCTGCAGCTTGTCGCTCTCGTGAGCAAAGGCCGCCATCTTCTGGCTCATTTCTCGCCGCTGCTCATAATGTTCGGCCTCCACTCTCTGCTGATACTTCTTGGTGGCTTCTTTGAGTTTCGCATCCATCTCTTGACTCTCCGCTTTCCGCTCGGCCTCCCTCTGGTGATTGTACTTCTCAGCTGCCTCCTCGAGCTTCAGCTTCAGCTCCTGCTCCTTTGAAGTCAGTGTCGACTTCAGTTCGAGATTCTCCGCTGTCGCCGCCTCTAGTTTGGCTGCCAACGCCTTCTTCTCCTGTTCAAGCTGGCTCGACCCAGACTGCACAGCGAGCTCCAGGTGAGACGCCTTGGCCGTGAGAGTTGCGACCTGATTCTCCGCCGTTCGGAGCTTCTCCTCCAGTTCTTGCGAGGAGACGACGACGACGTTAACAGCCTCTTCGTCCACACGGCGACGCTTCTTCTCGGACGGCGAGGTGTTGTCCTGCGTACAGGGCGTCGGCTGCACCAGCTCCGGAGATTCGGCTCCAGTTGAGATCATGACGACTTCCTGCTTCGTCTTCTGGTCTTCGTTCTGGGAATTGAGAGCATCGGGACTATCAAAACCACCGCAAGAACACATTAGGGAACAGTAGATTGCTCGGGTATAATGAAGGACGTACAGCAACTCAAACTTGTAGGCCAGTGGGGTGACGCCTTTGCATAGACAATATACACGCAGAAATCGGTTAATAGGACGGTAGGACTCACGATTGCCGCGCCTTGTTTGCTCGCTTGTACCTGCTGGTGTTGCACCGGGCTTCGTGAAGTGGATGGTGAAGCCAGGTTGCAATAACACAGAATTGCCTTTGCCCACTCGATCGGCATTAACCCACACGCCATTGCGGCTGCAACGGGAGCAAACGAGCCACGGGAGCGGCGTCAACACACGACTCTAGTTGTCGTTACGGCGCACAAGCGGACCTCCAATAGGCCTGAGGTCACGACCCACGCACCTCTTATCCTGGAACTTCACGATGGGTTCTCCCGCGTCGTTCTTGCCCTCCAACTCCACGGTGCAGTGCTGTCGTTCCGTAGCAACCCAACCACATTCATAATCAGACTCACACATCGCTCCACCTCATCCACGTATGACAGCGTAACCCTACAGCATCTTGATGCGCTGCGCCTTCGCCTCGTAACGTACCACGCTGCTGACGAAGAGCTTGTTGATCACGATGTCGCAGCGCTGCGGGTTGCGGCCGATCTGGTGCAGCTTGCGCGAGAAGTAGATGTGGTCGCTCTCCTCCGCCGGGTGCTTGGACACGATCGTGAAGCGTCCCCATGCGTGGCCCTGCTCTTCCTCCAGCATGGTCGGCAGAGAGGCAGAGGCTCGATCTCCACTCGGAGGAGGAGGTCGCTTGCTTTCACTTTGTCAACGAGGTAGTTTTTGTGAGCGCGGTTTGACCGCCAAAAGGAAACGTCCGAAAATACTGGCGGTGGATTCGGATCTCGACAAGGGACATCCAGATGGATTTATAGATGGCATTTCAGCCAATAGACGCACTTCTAGGTTCGGCTGAAGTGCACGATTCACGTAAAAGGGAGTTCGTGTTCAAGCGGAAAATGGAAATGAGCACAGCAATTGGAGCGGGAAGCATGCCGCTTAGCTGCGGAAGGAGCGCGAGAACTGCTCGCGAGCCGAAGCGAACGCCTAGGAATGGTTGCAATGATCAACAGCACATTGAATCGTGAGCAATCTCATCATCCACTCCAGTTTGGAGTCTGTAGCCCATCGAACCTGTGAAATGGTGAGTTCGGCCATGGGGACTTCGTTGTCGATGCCCTGGAATCAAACAGTGAAAGCACAACGAGACAGCGAGATGAGGAGAGCCGACTAGTTGTGGGAAGGAGAGAGGGGGCGGCACGTACTCGCATAAGCACGCGGTTCGAGATGGAGGGCGTGTCGATTTCCAAGATGATGCTGCCACGAAAATACCCCAGGCAAGCAAACAATCGGTCAGACATGTGATCGTAGGGCAAAACAAGCACGCAACCTCGCATAGGAGCCTACCCGCCATCGACCACCTCGTCGAACGTTAGGAGAACCAATTCGATGTTGTCCAGCATCACATGGCGATCCATCCGCCCCCTGAAAGCCACGACAAGGCAGTCAGCAAAATACACACTTGAAGTCCTTGATCCGGAGGGAAAAGCACGAGAGGTTACGCACTTGAGCAAACTGCTGACAGCGTCGTAAGCGGAGTCCAAGACCGTCAAAAGGATCAGCTCGTTCTGGAAAAAGCAAACCATGCACATCCCAAGCATTAGAGTCCCGAGAACGCCGTCAATGAGCGAGCTCTTCATCATACGAACCTCTGCCGCTGAGCCGATCACGTGCATCGTGGTGTCCGATCCGCAGCGATAGACGCTCACGATGTTCTCGATGAGGATGACGTCAGCTACAATCCAACAGGCACAGAACGGGAGATCAATCGACCTCAGCTCCTCAGCTCCTCCTTGATCCCCATGGACAAAGAACAGATCGCTCACCTTCCAGACGTGCGTTAGAGTTCTTCGTCTTCATGTGCAGCTTCTTCTCTAGCGCAAGCTGCTCCTTCTGCGTCGGGTACGACTTGTCGTAGTACTTGGCGCACACGCGATTGCCATCGCTGTCCAGGATGAAGATCGCTTTCACGCTGGGAGACGTCGCCTGCGCAGCACAGCCACGTGCACAGTCAGAACTCTCCTCGGGCACATAGTGCGTACCAGCTGCTGTCTCCAGACGCGCACGTAGCGTCCGCAGCCGAGAAGCCCCTCCGCGCATTCCTCACCTTCACCATGTTGCGGCTCGCTTTGGCTCGGGAGCTTCTGTTTGTGAGGGGGAGGCAGACTTCTGGCGACTTCGCTCATGCTAGGTGGGGTGTTCTGATTGGCTAAAATACGGAGATCCAAATAATAGCGCAGGGGTACTAAACCATCCCGTTGTGCAACACGACGCACACCGCATGACGCTCCTCCACATGCAAGTCCGGCGGACAAGCTCGGCGGCTATGGAGCTCTCGAGAAATTATAAAATGGTCTTCCCTTCCTTTATCCTTCTGACTTCCCTAAGGATGGGTGTTCAAAGTGTACGCACACATCGTGATGCACAACGGGAGCCCCGTCGATCCGCGTCTACGGTGCCACCGCGCCTCTTGTCCAGCAACGGCAGCACGTCGTCGTCGTCGTCGTCGTTCGTGTCGGGGGGTCCCGACTACACCACGCGGACATCCGGCTGGTCCGGGTTGAACACCGGCCGCCTCTCCAGCTCCGAGTTGGCGAACCCGCCGCCGTTGCGCTGCGTATCGAAGTTGCCTTGGTCGAGCACGTCGATCAGCGCCGGGTAGTTGTGGTGGAACGCCGTGTCGTTCTCCGCGCGCGTGTGAGTGGTCAGCGCGAAGATGCGCGACATCTTCTGCTGGAAACGGAACTTGTACGGCTTCGGCGGCAAAGCCGACACGCCCTCCGGGTCTTTGCGCTTGAAAGTCGTCTTGTAGAAGCGCTCCAGTTTCTTCTCCATCGTCCTGATAAGCGTTAGGGCAGCGACAAAAAACACAGCAGGTCAGCATCTAACACATCCTACCCAGCAGCAACGACAGAATCCACACGAAGCACCACTACGCACCACTGCTGGAGAAAGTCGATGATGCCGAAATGGTAGAGCGACGGGCCTGCCACGCTCGTGGCGGGTTGCGTGAAGAGCAGGTCACGACGAGCTTGCGGCAACTGGCTCGTGTCCACAAAGTACTCGGAGCTTTGGATGCCCATGAGCAGACTGTAGTCCATGATGCCTTGAGAGCACAAGAAGTCGCTGTCCCGGTGGATTTGATCGTAGATGCGATGAGCAGTGCCCGGGTCGATGCGAATCTACATAGAAGCAGAAGGAGCACGTCAGTCTCAGAACCATTTGCGACGCTTGAAACGAAGCGGAGCCTACCTTCGTCATCAAATCGTTATCCTTCAGGACGATATCAGGCTCGTGGAAGTTCATGCCATCGCCACATTCCTGTGCACACCAAGACGCAGCGATCAGTAAGCTGCCGCTCACTCGACACAGCAGTGCACAGCAGATAAGGAACTCCAGCATACCTGATTCTTCGTGCTGCCAAACGTGTACGACGCGTTGCAGTACCGGCACGCCGTCTTGTCACCGGGGCTAGGCACTTTCGCGTTGCGGTCCACCCACGACCCCTTGATGTCGTAGCGGTGGTGGACAACATCCGTGTCGGCGAACAGATTCCCCATGACCACGAAATAGTACATCTTGCCGTACAGGGAGACGGCGTGGCAACCGTAGAACCGCGTGAGCAGCGTGTCCGGGTTGCTGATCATGTAGGCTTCGTAGTTGGGCGCCATCTTCCGCAGGAACGCACACTCTTCGGGGGACATGGTCTTCACGATCAGGCGCTCATCGGACGTGAAGAACATGAAAGCGCCACTGCGACCTTCGCTAAACCGCTCCTTGGTGGTAGCACCGAACATTTGAATGTACTCGGCGTCGCTGATCCCGAACGTGAGGCGGATGTTGCGGAACGAGGCTGGACAGAACGACCAGAACTTGATCGACTTGCCCTACGCACATCCAGAAACACAACATCAGCTACAATCGCACAGAGGGCTTTTCAGCTGCGAGCTCATTCGACAAAGCGTACCTGTTCGCTTTCGCCCGAGATGGGGATGGAGATCAGCTCGTCAGTGACCGCGCGAACAGACTCCTTGATGCCAAACGTAGTGTAGTACAGGATCTCCGACCGAAGCGCCGTGTTCGCCTGGGGACTCAGGTCCACATCCACATCCGCTGACTCGTCGCGGCTTCCATTCACACCCTTACGCTCGATGTTGTTCACCGCGAACCAGATCACATAGTCCAGGTAGCCCTTGGACGAGATGAGGAAGATCACCAGCTGACGCAGCACTTGCGCGACCGCCTTGGAGTTGGACGTGTCACTCTTGGTGGACAAGAAGTACGCACACATGTACAGCAGCATCAGGAGCAACCAGTAGAACACGTAGGCGCCCGTAAAGCTGATCAAAAACGAGCACAATAGCAGCACAACAAAGCACAAGCGCACAGAATGTCAGACATATCCATCGATAGGTTGATTCGCAGGCGAACAAGGCAATAAGACAGCGCGATGGCTGCGGATCCTTACAAGGAGATGTAGTTGAGCACGCGAAGACGTATGTTGTACGTCTTCGGGACACCGCGGAGGTACAGACGGTGCCACGCCAAGGTCAGCACGCTGCATCGGCATGGGAAACACAACACAATCCAGTTAGATCTATCCTCATCAGAAAGAGGTCGCGCTCTGACTCTAACGGATGTCAATTCGTCGCTTACCAGACAGAAACGAAGAGCACCAGGATCACGAAGCTGTAAATCAAGATCCACGGCCTGCGACGTTTCCAACAAAACACACAGCCGTTAGTTAGCTGCTCCATCCACCATTTGCCTGCGAAACTCAAAGCACGCACCATTGCTGCGCGTTCAGGAAGCTCGAGGAATTGGAGCACATCGCGACGCTGTCGGGGCAGGTGTCACCAGATTCGCAGCAAATCCGCGACGACGCCAGGCAAAACCCGATCACCTCGTCGGTATCGGCGTGATACGTCACAGACTGGCCGTCCACCGTGAAGAAGCCGCCGGCGCCTTGCACGGTGTAGGTGATCACGCCCATGGTGATGCCTCCCAGCCACACCCAGAGGTGGTAGAACCGCATGAGGCGTTTGTAGCTCGTGAACGGACTCGTAAGCTGCACACAACACGAGAAAACAGACGTCAGACCAAGCATCAAAGCCAGCCGTTCAACCACTAAGCCTCCTCCGTACCGAGAAGAAGAGGTCGCAGGCCATGACGAGACCCCACGCCTCGCCCGTGAAGAAGAAGAACTCAGTGATGCCGGCGAGTCGCTTACAGTCGGTGTTCGACCCGCTCGGGTCGAAGTCCACAAGCACATTCAGCAACAGAGAGATCGCCAGGAAGACGCTGAGCACGGAACGGATGTACACGATCGGGTTCGGGTGCTGGTGCCATTGCTTCTTGCGGCAGTACGTGATCACGACTGCAGAGCCGCAGATGATGGTGTTCACGGAGCCGGCAATGAGGCCTGTCCAGCGGTAGTTGTACATGGCGATGGACACGCCCAGGAACGCCATCGTGAGGCAGCAGCCCAACAGCTGCGACTTGCGGTTCTCGAACCAGCGCACGCGCACCTGCGACGCGGACTTGGACCGGCCGCGGAACTGCTGCGTCATGTCCTTGTCGATCACGCGGATGAAGTTCTTCTGCGTGGCGCGCGGCGTGGAGACCAGCGGCGGCTGCGCCGTGACGCTCGTGTTGTTCAGGCTCATGCTGTCCACGTAGTTGGCGCTGGAGCTGCTCACCGTGCTGTTGTTGTCCGTGGGGATGAGGTTGCCCGAGGCGTCGCGCGTGACGCCGTGGCGCTGACGGAACGAGCCGTTCTGGTCCACGGGCGGCAGCTGGCGCATGGACCGCTGTACGTCCGGAGGGCCGTCGATGTCGACGGTCCCCGCCCGCTGCTGCGGGGTCTCCATCACGTACAGCGCGTTGGACGGCGGACTGAAGGCGTTCATATAGCTCTGCTCTTCCAGCACGGGCGTGCCGCGATGTTGCTGCTGGAGATTCGTTACGGACTGGGAGCGGCGATACGGAGTTTCACTGCCGCTGTGCGACCTTCCCATACTCTCGCGGGGGAGTCACGCGCGTCTTCTTGGGCGGGCGCTCGCTCCGGTCGGTCTCTCGGCGAGAAGACAATGCCAGCCGGCGCTCTCTCTCGGGATCTGGGAAGCGCTCAGCCCCCAAGCTCTCACGAAAAGAAGGGACGATGCCAAATGATGTGGCTCTCCTAGAACAGCCGGCGCTCCGGGAAATCAACTCCGTCGCCACCGTCTGGCTGTCTCTCTGCGCGGAAGCGGTAGCTGGCTGGCGCAGCTACTGTGGTTGCCAGGCGAACGGACGCTTGGCTTTCTCGCGAGGCGGAAGACCCAGGGACGGGTCCGAGAATGGTAGCTAGCGGTCAGCGCCCGACAGCTCGGAGCGAGGCAGAGGTCGATCGATGGATCGTCTTGTATCGTAATGCGCGCGGGCTTCCTCACAACTTTGCGCGCAAAACTCGATTTTTTCCTTTCCCGATTTGACTTGACTTGTCTATACGGGGGGAAGTTTCCCGGCCTGTCCTCGTCTGTCGTGCGTGAGGAGCCGTGGCACCGACTGGCGGCGCCCACTAACGCCAATAAAAGACGCCCAAACGGACAAAGCGGGTACCATGTACCCGAAAAGGGGGAATTGTCGGCAGTCCGAGCAGGAAAGTGCCAAGCGGTGGTACTTTTGAGCGCTAAATATTCCGGACAAGAGAAGGAAAGGGAGCGAAGCCGACGGTTTTGTCAATCGCTCGCACCCGAGATTTCAGTTTCCGTTAATTTTGGGAGCGAAACGCTCGAGCTCCGCTGCGGCGCCCGTCTTCCCCCCAAAAAACGACTGACTCTCTTCCCCTACCCCACTTCGCAGAGAACGGGAGCTCTCCTCCTGGACGTCAACTATACGGTACCAATCGATGTAAAGTGTGCAAGTGGCCTCTGTTTCCAGTCGCAGTATACGCGGCCAGTCTGCTCGCAAGCGTAATTTGCCAACCTCCGAACACGCTTTTTGCAATTCTTCCCAGCATCTGGTGACGCTCGACTTTATACTTCTGACGTAGGCGGTAGCGTTCCTGAACCGTTCTCCCTCCGCTGACGCCGTGACGTCATCGTCATTTTTACCCCACAACTGGACCTGTAATTACCATGGCTGTTGGCGTCGTGACCCAACCCACTTGAACCAAGCGTGTTCAGTGCGGTCTCTCCCCCTGCGAATAGCCGTCACTTTGTCCGTGACAGCTTCCATTTTAGCGTCAGCTTTATCCTCGGTCTAATTGCCAGTTAAACCCCACTCGATCTTCCGCTGACCTCACATCTCAATTCGCCCCAAGGCGCGCACACCCGCACGCACACCCGCACGCCAAGCGCTCCATCGCCAAGCGCTCCTTCGCCGGTTTCTTCCCCTCGAGATGTC
>MBAC02004051.1:0-21434 GCA_001712635.2 Nothophytophthora sp. Chile5 | reverse complement strand
GCGTACGTCGGGTGGATCACCGTCGGCGTCTTGCGCTGCGTGCGCGTCAGCACGATGTCGATGAAGTCCGACGCGGCCGGCACCGTCTGGATCTTCTTAAAGTTGTACACCACCATCTTGGCTGCGGGTTCTGCGGCTTCTCGAGACGAGCGGCGGCCGAGCGGAGCGTTTTGCCTTGTCCCTCCTTCTTGCTTGGCGGCCGGAACAATGTCGATGGCAATGAGCCAACGGCCGCGTGAAGCCTTTCAGTTCCGGTTTGGTTGGTTCTCGAGTTCGCACGACAAGTGTACCGGCTACGTGGTACGCGTGAGGTACACCAGTGGTACAGCGAAAAGTAGTGTGGACCACGTGCTGGCAGAGGCGGGTCGATATGCAAAACACTTGGATAGAGAGCGGTCTGCTAATCGAACACTTCTGAGCTGATTCTACACACCGCAACGCCACGATTCCATCAGTCAAGGTGGCAGTCAAACAGTCAACTCACTAAATACCAGACCGTCTAGTATTCTGGCTTGGTCGGCATCTGTCGGAGGGTCGGAGTCTGCCATACTCAATTCAACACACGCGGAAGCAGCCAGCAAGCTCAGTGCGCGGAAACTCTGGGCATCGGCATTCTCCCGCTCCCTTCTCCCTCTCCTCTCCGTCGATCGAGCCATGTGGACCGTGCTGTTCGGCGACCAGGAGGACGACGCAGCCGCGCGGCCGTCGCCCGTGTCGAAGCCCGGCGTTCTGCCCGTTGACGCCCGCCGTTTGCCGTCCCCGCAACACTCCACTCCCCCGGTGACGCCTTCGCCGCTGGATGAGGATCTGCAGCAACGCTCCACGCCGTCCACGCCACCCCCGCGGCGTCGCAGCAGCATGGCGCCCGAACCCTCCGATAACGACGACGATTCGCCCATGGCCATGCTGCTTAAGCGCCTCAACAACCTCATGATCAAAGTGGGCGAGCACGAGTTCGAGAAGAAGACGCTCGTGGATCAGGTACCGGCTGTCTGATCAAGAGAATGGAGAGACTGGGACATTGACTAACGCGTGGGTTGTGCGTATTGCAGATGGGGAAGGAGCGTCAGGCCATGGCGGCACAGATCTCGGTATTGGAGCACAAGCTGGAAGACCTCAAGGACCAGAACGTGCAGCTGCAGTACAAAGTGGAGTACACGTCGGAGCCCATGCTGCTGGAGCGCGTGCAGGACATCACGGACATGCGGTGCGTCTCTGCTGCTGCTTTGTCTGCTTCTCCTGGTCGATTAGAAGAGGCAGGAGGGAGCTTGAGTTAACTGATGGCATGCTGATCTGTTGCGACTGGGATGCAGAGATGCGCTGGCGGGCGTGAAGAAGCAACTAGAGGCCGAGCTTCAGGACAAGGACAAGGAGCTCACGGAGCGCAAGACTGCGCTTGAAGCCAAGGACAAAGAGCTCACTGGGCTCCGCGAGCAGTATGAGCAGCAGCTGGCGGTGTTATCTGCGGAGTCTGAGGCGGTCAAGCAGCAGGCTGCCGATGCCGCCAACCTGGCCGAAGACGCAGCGAGCGCCAAGTACAAGCAGCAGCTGGAGAAGAAGAGCGCTGAAGTGGACACGCTAACTGAGCTGAATGACGCGCTGGAGGCGTCCTTGGCCAAGAAGGCGCGGACGCTGGAGGAAGCTGAGGCGGCCATTACTGAGTCGGCTGAGAATCTGGCGCAGATCCAAGCCAAGGGTGAAGCCGAAATAGCGGCACTGCAACAGGAGCTGGAGCAGACGGTTCACGAACAAGAGCAGGAGCTGCAAAGCGTGAGGAACGAGGCCCAGGAGAATCTAGACACGTTGGAACGGCACGCGCACGAGCAAGAAACGCTGGCGGCTGAGAAAACACAGGAGTTGGAGGACTACAAGCACGACTGCTTGGAGCTGTGGAAGCTCAACGAAGATCTGAAGCAGCAGATCGCACTGACGTCGGCTGAGACCATGCTCAAGCACGCCGAGTTACGTGAGAATGCGCTGTCAGGGCAGTCTCTGCTCGAAGACAAGGTGGCTGAGCTCGAGAAGCAGCTCGAGACGTTGCAAGAGCAGCTGGACGAGAAGACGCAACAAATCGCGGATCTGCACGCCGAGGCCGAGAGCCGCGCCGCCGCTGAGGAGGAAGAGGAAGAAGTGTCAGGAGAGGACGATGACAAGTTCGTTGTGGTCGAAGCCGGCGGCGGTGCCATTGGCATACTCACCAGTCAGGTCGCCAACGCTCAGCGCGAGCTGACGGAGGCCATGGAGCTCAACCTGCATCTGAACAACCGCAATGCGTGGCTTGAGGAGCAGTACCAGATGCTGTCGTCTGTGCAGTCCGATGTCGACGAGGAGCAGGAAGAGCCCGGTACTAGCAAGACCTCGCTTGAAGAACAGGTCGCGATGCTGGAGCGCGAGCTCTTGGAGGCCCAGCGCGCGGCGAATGAGCAGATGCAGCACGCGGCAGACTTGGGGCAGAACTATAGCGCGCTGTCAGGCGAGTTCGAGCGAATTCACGCGGCGCACAGTGAGCTCATCGAGGTCAAGCGCGCCGACGATGTCACGCTGACTCAGCTTTCTCAGGAGTTGGAGACGCTCCGTGCTGCTGAGACCAACACTTGGTGTGAGAAGGACCAGGAGCTGACCGAGCTGCGAACCGCCAATGCCACGTTGGCTGGCGACGTGGACCGGTTTCACGATGTCGAGCACCAGCTTCAACAAGCGGAGGACGCACTGACGAAAGCGCAGCAAGATTTTGCCGAGGCTACGGCTTCGAACTCGACGTTGCAGCGTGAGCTCGACGAACTCAAGGCGCTGTACGCAGCCGCCTTGCAGAGCGACGACCAAGTTGCTGCGATCCAAAGCCAGCTTAAGGAGATGCGTTCGGAGAAAGAGGGTGTGACAACGGAGCTGACGCGCTCGCAGACGTTCATCCACGATCTCCAGCTCAAGATCCACGAGCTGGAGGGTATTGTGGACGGCCAGATGACCGAGAAGAGCTCGCTAGAGCAGCAGCTGCAGAACCTGCAGGAGGTGGCACAGGAGAACATGGAAGGGGCCTACGAGCTGCAGGCTAAGCTGGAGGACACGCTGGCAGAGCTTGAGCAGAGTTGGACACAGCTGCGTGCCGCGCAGGACCAGTGTGAGAACTTGCAGCACGCCGTTACTGCGGCGGAGCAGTCGTCCGCTGCTCAGGACGAGCTGGAACGAGCCCAAAATGAGCTGGCTAGTCTAGAACAGCAAGTTCGTCACTTGCACGACGTTGAGCAGTCGTTGAACCAGCAGTTGCAGGAGGCGGCACACGCCAAGGAGGGACTAGCCGCGGAGTTGCAGGCTGTGCGAATCGAGCGCAGCGCCGCTGAGGACGAACACAAGAAGCTGCAGGCGTCGTACGAGCACGCAACTGCGCAGTTGCAGGCCATCGGGTCGACGGGCAACGAACGGCAGCGCGAGAACGACGAGCTGTCGCTCAAGTTGGACCAGACGCGCGCCAAGGTGACGCAGATGGAGAGCCAGGTGGAGTCAATGCGAGGCGAGCACAAGGCAGCACAGATGCAGACGGAGACGCTCACGAAGAAGAACCTGTCGCTGATCTCGGAGGTGCAGGGAGTGCGGGACGAAGCCGAGAAGCAGCAACGCGAGGCACGAGGCCAGCTGGAGCAGTTGAAGGCAGCGCACAGCGACCTGCAACGCGAGCTGGCGAATGCCACCCAGGCATTACAGTCGAAGGAAGCCGAGGTGGCGACTGTGGCACAGCGTAGCCAAGCTGACGTGGCACAACTGGAGGAGCTGGTCGGCCGATACAAGGCAGACAAGCAGAGCTCAGACCAGCGGCTGGCGCAGCTGCAATCGGAGTGCGAGCAGCTTCGCCAGGCTCATGGCGAAGGCCAAGCTGCTGTGGACCGCTCTCGATACGAGCTGGAACAGCTGCATGCTCAGATGGATGCGACGCAGCAGGAGAAGGCTGCGCTTGAGACGGAGGCGGGTCAGCTGCGCGGCCTGAGTGACGAGAAGACCCGCCTGCTGCAGCAGCTGCAGCAACTCGAGCGTGTGAACCAGCGGCTTGAGGAGACGAACCGTGAGCTGGAGAGCACACTGCACAAGTCCAAGGCGTTCTGCGAGGAGCTGTCGCGTGGCTGCGAGGACAAGGTCACCCGCGCACAGGAGTTCGCGCGCCACGTGGAGCAGGAGGCCCGTGACGAGATGGAGCACGTCGCGCAAGAGAACGGCACGCTGCGTAGTGAACTGGCGCAGCTGGCTCAGGTGCGTTTCGAAGAGACTGGCGAACACGACGAGCTGCGTGTGAAGCTAGCGGAGCTGCAGGCCGAGAACAACGTGTTGGCTGCCCGAGCCCACCGACTGACGCAGCAGCTGTCCCAGTATACGGATCTGCCTGATGACGACGAGCTGGCAGCCTCGGGCCAGAGCCAATCGCCCGACCTGTGGGAGCTGCTCTCCTCGGGCATGGAGCAGCTGAAGGCCGATCTGGAGCTGGCCAGCAAGTACGCGGCCAGCATCGACGCCAGCAGCGTGGACGGCCGCACGGACGCCGGCGGCGACGAGCCATTCGCCGTCACCTCGTAGACGAAGGGGCTCACTGGATGAGCGGAGACGTGGACGAAAACGAAGGTGAGAAGCTACGTGTACAAGCGGATGGGGTTTTGTTGTTGATAAACGTGAATGCGACCAGAAGCCGTTGGCAGATTGAAGACGGATGCATCCCAAGGACCCGCCGGAGTGTGGCCCCCAATTGGTCTGTCGTCAGCTTGGTGTCTTGTCTTCAAGCAGGATGGGGAAGATGCCACGCTACAGTTGGAGCGTCTCGTCGCACGCTCCGTCCTGGTCGAGCTCCTCTCCAAACGGGACGGAGAACCTCACAAGCGTTTCTACCGAGCGAGAGCCTGGAGCTGCGAAGGCCGAGAAGGCGATGGCACTGGCGGACAAGCTGCAGCGGTCGTTTGGCGCGCTGGAGTCGCTCGAGGTCGAGTTTCGAGATGAAGTCCGAGACGTGGAGACGCTGGAGCGGGAGTGTGCGCAGCTGGACACCCGCCTGGCCTCGCTCACCCCGGAGGCGTATCTCGCCTGGGTGACGCACCAGTTGGACTGCAGAGAGGGCGTGGAGCTGCTGCGGGAGGCTTTGCAGGACGCGGCTCCCCGCACGGAGCATGGCGCAGGTGAACCGCCGCTGGCCAGCGGGCGCTGCATCGTGGTCGGTGAGAGGCTTTCCGTCTCCGATCGTGCGCCTGCTTGTGCTGCAGCTGCAGCTGATGTCGCCGAGCCCAGCCTCCTTCAAGCAACTTCGAAGGCGCTCAATCTTCACTCGCAATCGACTGGGCTGCCGGGGCTGCACTGGAGCGTGACCCAACTCAGCACCTAGTTCGGCAACAGCCACGCCGTTGTCGCTTGCGTGCGCGAGCTGGAGGGCGAGCGGGATGGGAAGGCGAGACTGATCGTCGCGCTCACTCCGGATGAGATGGCGGCCCGTGTGCGTCACAGGTTCTCGTGGATGAAGGACTTCGAGCTGCTTCAACAGGCATTCGAGGAGGTGGAGGCGGCCCTCCCTGATGCTTCGATTCCGTGCACGGCATCAAATCCGTCGCGACCCGCTAGACGCGAGCTCGTCCTCTACGAGGCGGCCCCACTGCCACCTGCCGTTGCGAGTGGAGCTGGCGGAGAAGACGAAGCGACCGAGGCTGGTGGAGAAGACGCAGCGACCGAGGCTGGCGATGACTGGAGCCGCCAACCGCGGCAGCAAAACAGTGGAGCCTTCGGTGAGCCACGACCTGCCGCCTCAGCACCGCGGAGGAGTACACGAAGCAAGAAGTGGCGATACACTGAATCCTCCGACGAGTCCTGTGAGGGCGATCAAGCGTCAGCGATGCGAGGTGGGGAGGTCACTGACGAAGGGGAAGCGAACCAGCGCAGAACGCGCTCCATGACCCAAGCTGAAGGCAACGCGCGCCTGGATCGTGAAGCAGCTGCATCCAAGTGCGACAGCAATCAAAGCGAGTGCTCCGAGGGATCGAGTCCGTCCAGCGACAGTGATGGCAGTGGCGAACCGTCCTCTACAAGCGCCAGGCAGTGCCGCTTGGATGGCTGCTCCAGGGTTCCACATCAGCGCGGCTTATGCCTAACCCACGCCGGACAGACGCTGTGTGCTGAGAATGGCTGCGCCAACATCGCGAAATCGCGCGGACGGTGCATCAGACACGGAGGCGGCAAGCTGTGCACCGTCTCCGACTGCAGCAAACAAGACCAAGGCGGCGGATTCTGCGCAGCGCATGGCGGCGGCAAGTACTGCCGGGTCGAGGAGTGCCGAAAGCCAGCTCGGTCTGGAAGCAACTTTTGTTGTGCCCATGGCGGCTCCCGTAACTGCGCCGTGGCCAGTTGCCCACGGAAGAGCTACGGTGGCGGATTCTGTCGGGTGCACCGCCTCGACCACCTCTGCAAGGTGGCCAACTGCGAGAAGGTCAGCCGATGCCGCGGTCTGTGTCCGCAGCACGACCGCGAAGCCGCCCGCGCAGGGCAGAAGCCCTGAACATGCGTCTCGTGCTTGTGGCTCCTATTTATAAAGCGCCTCCGACACGCACCCAACTTAGCTCCCTGCATCCTGCTATCTCCGTCCTGGACGCCACAGTTCGCTCCCCCCCGGCAGTTCATCGGCTCTGCGAGACCTGGCGGACGACTCGACAGCATGGCGGACAGCATGGACGCTCCGAAGAGCCGACTCATCGAGGCCAAGCAGGTGCGAGGCAGCGAGCGCTCCCTTCCTCTCTCTCTCTCTCTCTCTCACGCGTCGGGCTTGTGGTCTTCCTTGTGCTGGTCAGAGGCGACAAGAAGCGTCGAAGGACGCGCTGCTGCTGAAGAACCGCATCGCGCTGCTCAAGGCTGAGGAGGAGAAGGCGTGGAAGAAGATCGAGCAGACGCGGCGTCGGGCCACCGAGCTGCTCAAGCTGCGCCAGGACAACGACCGAGCCGCCGAGATGCTGCGAGGGCTGGCGATGGAAGTCGAGCGCGAGACGCAGGCCTCCATCCAGGTCAAGCGCGAGCTGGTGCTGAGCATCGACAGCATCCCCAAGAAGAAGGAGATCAGCCAGCAGCTCACAGAGGCGCGTCGCTGCGAGGCCCAGCAGCTCAAGGAGGACAAGCAGCGCTGGAAGGAGATCATGGACCGCCAGAAGCGGGACGAGCTGCACGACGCCATCCGTCGGAAAGAGGAGGTCGAGAACCAGAAGGAGGCGCTGCGAGCCAAGAAGATGCAGCACAAGCAGGACGTCGACAAGCTCAATCGGGAACGCGCGCTCGAGAAGCTGCGGGCGGAGGAGGAGCAGACGCGCCAGCGCGAGGCCGAAGTGCAGGACATGGAGCGCCAAGAGCTCGAGCTCATCCAGCGGCTGCGCAACACGCAGCATCTGCAGAAGCAGGCCTTCGAGGAGCTCGAAGCTGCGCTCAGTGGCGGCACTGGCTCGGGCTCCAGTCCGTCTTGAAGTTATGGCGCTGCGGCGTCCGGACTCCAGGTAAGACGCTCCCGTACGGCGTTGACCTCACTAATAAGACCTCCCCTTCTCGCCTTGCAGTCCTTGTCTCGGTCGCTCTGGTCTTCGTCACCGCGTGCATCGCCTTCGCCTTCTCCATTGCTCACAACGGGGATGTCGGGTAACTGATACGCCGCGACTAGCACTTCGTTCAGCAGTAGCTGCAGTTGCTGCTGGTTGGCGGCGTCCATCATGCCTTGGCTCAGTGGCTGCGCTTCCTCGTGCTGAAGAAACTCACGTCGGAGCACACGCAGCAGTGAGTCGAGCAGCTGCGCCTTCTGTTCCGCCGAACTGCCCCCTTCAAGCTCCAGCGAGGCCAGCAATACGATCGTGCAGTGCGAGAGCAGGATGGAGCTGCATAGCAACAGCGTGTCTGGCTGTTCCTCGGCGAGCTCTCCGCATTGCGGCAATTCGGAAAGCGACACAAATCCGATCGGGAACAGCAGCGTCATCACATCCACTCGAAAGTCACCGACGTGTCGCTTCTGTGGACCTTCAGAGCCAACGGAGCACTGCGAGCATCTGCTGTCGTTCTTGTCGCTGTCGTCGACTCGAACGATCAGCGCAAAGGACTCACGCATGCACTCGAGAGCGCTCACAAAGGAGACGCTCATCACGTCCACCACCAACCGCAGCAAGCACTGAGCCACTTGCAGCAATGTGGAGGTGGCGGTCCCCCGCTCTTCTCCGCTTGTAGCCGCAGCAATTGCCTTCGTGATTTCGGCGAAGCACTTCCCCTCCACTAGCAGATCTTGCGCTTCTTCCACGTGAGCCTCGCCCTCCGAGTCGAACCAGTAGCCGCTTGCTCGGCAAACTGTCAGCACCTGAGCCCAGAACCGGTCCGAACGATCTATCAAAGCCCGTTCGCTCAATACTTCACCTTCTAGGTCGGTAGCATCGCGTGTGCTAGCTAGACAGCAAACACGACGATGCAGGCGCTCGATCTCTTCGTTGGCTGCCCCCTCCTTCCGCGTCTTCACTAAGAAGGTGAAGAACTCACGAACGCTTTCTGGCGCATCGGACTGCAGCAGTTGGGCCACGCGATCGACCGTGAGATCGCCATCAGCTTCCCCAGGATTCCCATGACACAGTCGATGCTCGTCAACAGCTTTCATGACGCCAAGAAGACAGCGCGTCAATCGGTACGACGCTGGAGGATTCGCTGCTGAAGCAGACGCCACACGGGATTGAAGCAGTTGTCCAGGTTTCTCAGCCACCGAAAAGCTGGACGTGGCCAGTGCCCGACCAGCAATCGAGAAGAAGAAGCTCGCGGGGAAGGACAGCGCCTCCTCTTCCTTTTCCGAAGAAGTCTTCTGTGGCGATCCCGCCGCTGCTAATAGCACGTCGAGTGCCGTCTCAACGGATCTCATGTCCCCAACGCTTATGAGTGCGTGTACCGCTCGAGCTTTCGCCTGGATCGAGCCGATTCTCAGGAATTCCAGCGCTGCTTCTCCCTGTCGGCCGTGTCTGACGAGAAACTCGGCATATTTCCACAGCGTTTCATGAAGGAGCGGGTCACGAGGACTCAATCGCACTTGGATCAGCGCAAGTGCTTCCTTGTAAGCGTCACCGCTCACGAGACAGCCGACTGCGGATCGAATCTTCGATATACTCAGGAAATGGAGCGCGGCTGCCTTCTTGTCACCCTGAGCGTCGAGCTGATGGGCGTAGACGTTGGTCATGTCTCGCCATACATCCAAGCCAGCCATCGGAGCGTATGCCAGCCACGTCGACGTCAGCGCTCCTTCCTTCGCCACAACACGCAGCGCCTCGCCGATCTTGCCCTGAAGTAGCAACATGTTGGCAACGCTTTCCCAGTCCTGCTCGCCTCGGAATTGCTCTTCTTCAGCAGTAAGGAACTCTCGAAGAGCTGCTCCGCTGGAATGGACAGGAAGACTGCCGCTTGGCGCTTCAACTGCTTCATGACAAGCCACGGCGATTTGGTCTGATGTAAGCTTCGCCTCCGGATGGAAAAGTTGTGTCTTCTTCTTCTTCGACTTGCTTTTGCTTGGCTTCTTGAGGTCGGAACTGTCTGTCGATTGCCGTTCCATCGGCTTAACATCGCTCAAATGGTTGTCAGCCGCATTGCCTGCATATTCACCACCGGGACTTGCGAACAGTTCAATTTGCTGCGGCTTCTTCGTCTTGGGAGACTTGATCTGCTTGACCAACGGTGGCGATGGGAGCGCTGGCTCGGCTTGCTGGGCTCTGTAGTCCCAAAGACGCAGCGTTTGATCTTCACCCCCAGTGACCAAGACGAATGGAGACACCCAAGCCAGCGACAAGACCCTGCCAACGTGATGGCCAAAGTGCGCTACTCTCTGCTGGGACTTCGCATTCCACACTTGAATCGTCCCGTCAACCGAGCTCGACGCCAGCAAGAGCTCCTCAACTGCCTCAGAACACCACTGCAGATCGGTGACTTTGCTTGAATGGCCTACCAAACTGCCAACAACAACACCCTCACCGTCTGGGCTCGCTGTTCCAGTACTGACTCCTTGCTCGAAGGAACCACAACTGTAGACGAAGATCGTCCCATCTTTGCTGCCCGACGCCAACAGCCCAGCGTCCTCGCCTTTGCTCCATGAAACACACGTCACCGCTTCCACGTGTTCATGAAACCGGTACATGACAGTGCTCTCAGCTTCAGTACTTCCTTGCCAGTTCAACACTTCCACACTGCCCTTGGTCCGTCCGACAGCGATCAATTGACACTGTTCGTCCCACGCACAAGTAGAGCAATCGAGCTTGAGCTCCCGCGACGACTGGTCAGCAGCTTCTGCGTTCGATTCCAGCACTTGGCCACCCGCGTCACAGCTCCACAATAGCACTTTCACCTCATCCACTTCACGCTGCCGTCCTACTTGATCATTCTGAACAGCTAATGCCTCTTCCAGAGTTCGTCCTTGAGCCTGCGCAGCTTCCAGCTTCTGAATGCTCTCCATAAAGGAGCTGCTGCTCGTCTCCGTACTGATCTCCGTCTTCGGTTGGACCACTCTCCACTGCAGCTGCTGGACTTCTCGACCGTGAGATGAACGGAAGCGCGTGTGCTTCATGCTCAGCGTGTCGTAAATCCCAACCCGTCCGTCTTCCGTGCCGTAGCCCAGTAGTGCGTGTTGGAATGGATGCCATTGAACGCACGTGACCTTGCTTTGCAGTCCTTTCCAGAGCAAATCGCATTGATAGCCACTAGCCCCCGACCCAACAGCATCCTTCTTGGCATCCAACTGCCATAAGCGAATGGTCTGGTCTCCAATCCCAGCTGCAACGATGGATGTAGCGGGATTGTACGCTACATTGTAAGCGTGACCGCCCAGTCCGACCAGTTTCTCGACGCAGGTAGCTGCTGAACTCTCTGGAGACTTGGAGACGGACTGTTCTTTCCAGAGCCGCAGATCTCGATCCAACGAGACGGTCAACATTGACACGGCTTCACTATTGGATGCTGCAGGGCTATGGCGAGGCACCATCACAATACTGAAGAGCATGCGGTTATGGCCACCCTTGACAACGATAGGTTTGCAAGCAGCACGGCGCTGGCCAGTACTTGCCTTCTTGCCCGAGTCCTCCGTCTTGGCCAGGCTCCATTCCCATAGAAACAGACTGCCATCAGCTGAGCCCGACCAGAGTCGATGCTTCCTCGCTTCCTGGCCATAATAGCTCCACGCCACCGGAAGCCAGAGCTGCTTGGTCTGACTGAACGACATGCCTTGTTTACCTCTCGGGAGTCGGAGTACCTGATCCAGAATGGGCTCGGTACTGGCATCCATACTGACCTTCCAGGTCTTGATGGTCTTGTCTCGTGAGGAAGACGCTAGCCATGCACAGTCACGGTCCTCTTCAGCGTCTGCCACCTTGCTCGAGTGACTCAGTGCAGGCAGTTTCCATGCCACACACTGGATTTCCTGATCGTGGCCGTCCAGACGGTGACGAACGGTCCCTTGCGCAGCGTCCACGAGACACAGCACTCCACTGCGATACCCGACAGCAACCAGCGTCTTGTCGTGCGGCGAAAGTGCCATCGAGTGGACGCCATCGCCTGAGATCGGCAGGAAGACGGACACTTTCCCTCTGTAACAGCACACAATTCTGTTAGAATCGACTCCCCATTGAAGCAGCAGCCCAACACGAGCCAAAGCGACTTGAATGGGCGTACGTGTCGCGTTGCCAGGCACTGAGACGGCCTTGTCGATCCCCCGCAACCACGAAATTGGCGTCTAATGCTCCAGAAACCGTGACCGCCATCACCTCCGCCTTGTGCTTGCGGTGGTACTCGATCATGGTCATTGAAGCCACGTCCCTGCATGTCCAAGACCTGAGCGTGAGTCTTCTCGACTATCCAGGAAAGGGGAAGAGCTCAAAACCTGCTTATTATAGTGAACAACGTACCAGATCTGGACGCCGCCTTCCTCGCCGCCGCACACCAGGCGCAGTTCGCCCGTTGAATCCGTCAGGAAGTGCACGGAAGTCACGCGGCGATCGCGTTTCCCACGCACCAACTGGGCGAAGAAGGACACTTTCGCGCCAGGGGGAGGAGAAGGTGCCTCGTCGACATTGGTCAGCGTCGTATCATCCTCCACCTTGAAGGGAATCGCATTCCACGCAGCCAAAGCAAAGCAATACAGAGATTAAAGCGTTACAAGACGCAGACGTTGATTGTCGCGTCCAGTCAACGTCACCGCAACTGTACCTGGTAGATAAAGACGCTGTTCTTGGCGCCGAAGGCGAACAGCAGTCCGAAGGCGTCGCTGCGACCCCAATCACATACCTACAGACACGACAGCGATCGCGAGTCAGCACGTTTGACCCAATGAGCATGGCAAGCTTGTGGGGTGTATAACGTCGAAACCACTGACCTTGGAGCAATACCAGTTCGCAGACGGCGGGAGAACGCACAAATGATCCGTTTCCCGCACGAGCTGGTGGTGCGAACGCAATGGTGGCGGCGCTACAGCACCAGGAAGCTCCGCATCATCCCCACCCATTTGCTCATCGACACTCATCCTGCGTGGTTGGCCTGAGCCGAAATGCAACGCTATTTTCCAACACGGGACAAATCGGGATGGCTTCAGGAATTCCATTCGGGAATCACGGGATACATTCTATTCATTCACGGGATTGTCGCGATTTATCCCTTCTTTGCCGCCTTATCTTCGGGACGTGAAGGATGTGGACCTCTTGGGCGACGAATGGATACGTGCTCCATGGAATGACGCGACAATGGGCTTCTCGCAGCGAACGAAGAGCCTTCCGCGTGGGAACGGGAGTCAGCTTACCGCCACTTCTCTAGTTATCTGAGCGAGGCGACGCGCTCTCCGCCTGCTTCAACTCCAGACGTCGTCCGAGACGTGGTGGGGGCGATTGTACGGGACGCGGCGCGCCAAGAGAATCAACTGAAACACGAGCGAAAGAACATTACCCAACGCCCCAATCCCGTCGCTTTTCCCACAAAGGAGAGAGAGAGAGACGACCTCCCTCCTTTGCCGTCGTTGACTCCGACCCGACAGTTGAACAAGTTGGAGCCAGGGCCGGAGCGCGACGTTGGAGCGTGCGGTGCCGACCAACGTACGAGCTCGAAGCGCTTGTTTCTCCCTTTAACGGTGGTGCGCCGCGTCTCCCGTTCTTCTCTGACCTCCTGCGGCATCTTCTGCATGACTAGGCTCACAATTCCAAGTGTCGAGAGCAGCGCAAGTGACGAGAGAAAGCGAATGCGTCCCACGATCTGCAGTAGCAGTGGCGGGGGCTTGGGGGCAACGGGCATGGGGACGTCTCCGTCCTCTGGCGCGGGCTGGAACCTGGGCGTCCAGCGTCGCGACCGGAAGCTCTGGACGACCATCTCGGAGCGCGTGGAAGCCGACGTGACCGTGCTGCAGCTCACGCTCGTGGAGCTGGAAGACATGCTGAAGCAGTTGCTGGGCATCGCACTGCCCAATCCTCGGATCCGAGGCGACGTACGTGTCTCTTGTCGTGTTGCAATAGACAGGAAGGGATTGAACTGACCTAACGGCTTGTTGACGTGGGTTTGAGCAGGATATCGCGGCGCTGATCACGGCGTTGGCGCAGATCCTGCCGTTGAGCTCGGGGCTCTTATGCTCGGAGTTCACGCGGTTCGTGCAGAAGTGCTGCGCGAAGGAGCGCGTGCTGTTCGGGCACGACCAATTGCGAGTGGTGATGACGTTCTTCCTCCAGTTCATCAAGAGCTGTCCCAGCTGGTACACGGCCAATTCGATCCGCGCCTTGGGGCAAGTGCTGCATGACAACGCCGACCGCGCCAGCCACGAGCTGGAGCTGCTGTTCGCTGTGCTACTCAAGCACTTGGACCCGTCGGGCGTGGACATTGAAGCTCGCTATGCCGCCACTAGCTGCGTGTCCAACATCTGCACGCAAGCAGGCAAGACGCCCGAGATCTACCACTTCTTTTCGTCTTTATTGCGGATGGTAGTGGAGAACTTCCGGCAGCAGGCGCTGAGTCTGAGCAAGGGTCAGAACGAACGCATCCTGGTCAAGGCCTGCACCTGCAGCATGAAGTGCATTTTCACGATCATCAACTCGAACTTCGACCGTTTGGGCGACCGCATCTCGGCCGTACTGCCCAGTCTGCTGAGCTCCATGCGCCAGGTCATGGGCAACGGACTGGTACTCAAGCACGAGCGAGATGACGTGGTGTTCTCGTACCAAGAAGAGCTGCATCCTTCGGACTCTGACTCGTCGGTCTGTGGTTCAGATGGAGGCGGCGGCGGTCGACAGATGGGAGAGTAAGTGCTTGCTTTTGGCCAGCTAAAGCGCAGTTGAATAAGATCTAACGGTGCTTTTGTATTGTATTATGCAGGGGATTGCTAGCGCGACTGCGGATCACCGTGCTGTACACGTTGGAAGCGATCGTTCAGCATTTCCCCAAGGCCGTCACGTCGTCCATGGGGCTGTACCTCCCCGAGCAGACCACGCCGTACATGACGCTGTTCAACAATGCGCCGTCCGTGCTCACGCTGATGCTCGCTGATCCGTGCGAGAAGGTCCGGATGACGGCGGCCAGGTTCCTGGACGCCTTCTGGGAGAAGATCCCGCTCAAACTCTACTTCCGCGGCCCGGCAAGCAGCACTGGGGCAGCGACAGTGGCGCCAACGTCTTCGATGCCGTTCGCTTCGATGCCCAAACGCATCTCGCTCATGCTGTACCAGGTACACGTGACGTTGGTGTACTGCATCCAGCACGAGAAGGAGCCGGCCCCGCTCGCCCAAATCTTGAAGGTACGTGAAGTGAACAGCATACTGGATGGATATTAAAAGGATTGACGGCTAAACGGGGTTGTATGACTTGTTGTATCTGTTTTAGAGCGCTGGGTCGGTGATTCAGCACTTCCCGTACGCGAATGTGGCGGTGCTATTGGACCAGAGTGAGCTTACGCCCAGTCTTGGCGACATTCTCAAGGCCCTCGCTTCGAGTTTGTATGGGGCGACGACGTCCACTGACCACGGCGTTCGGATGGCGAGCTTGTCGTGTCTGTCGGCGCTGCTCAACGTCCAGGAGACGCTGCCCGCCATCTTGGAGTGGATGGTGTACACGAGTGACACAGACCGCGTGATTGAGGTGGCGCACGTCTCGATTGCCTGCGGCACGTGGCTGCTACGTCGCCGGTCGTTCGTGGAGGAGCTGCTGCTGATGGCGTCACGACCCGACGACTCGTCTCACACGTTAATGCGACTGGAGGCCATGTCGCTCTTGTCGAAGGTCGCTAAGAACTACTCGCCTGCGCTGAGTGCGAACTGGGAGCGTTTGTCGGCCTTTATGCTGACTGCGTTCCAAGACATGGATCCTAACGTGCGTCTCCAAGCGGTGAAGATCCTAGAGAACTACATTAAAGGCGAGAACGGCACTCGCCCAGAAGGATCCGAAGGAATTGGCGGCTCTGGCCTCGGCGGCGCCACTGCTCGGGCTGCCTGTCGAGCCGAGTGCTTGGGGTTTATGGCGACGCATTTGGTTCGAGCCTTCTACGACACGTCGCACCACGTTCGCGCCAGTGTTTGTGCTTGCTTCACACTGCTGGCCGCTCAAGACTGGGCTCAACTCGGTGAGAAGCAGCTGCCACGACGTCTGCCAGTGTTGGTGGCCAAGAGTGGCGGTCATGGAGGCAATGGCTCCAGCGGTTCGTGTCTGGATTCGTATACCCGCATCTTCCTGCAGACTCCCAAGGACAGTTCGCCTGTGGTGCGTGCCGCTGGCTTCCGACTGCTCGGTTCGCTGTGTCTTGCGCCTACGTTCAAGACACGCGCGTTCGCCAGTAGCGTCGTGACGTTGGCGTTGGAGGCCCTTGGCGACTCGACGTTGAATGTGCGCGTTCGTGCTGCGTGGGCGTTGGGGAACGTGTGCACCACTCCAGGCCCCGAGGCCATCGCGGAGAGCGACGCGCCTCCACTACCGCCACCGGCACCTCCAGCGTTGCTCACCACCCAACTGAAGTCAGCAGCGACAGTGGTGTCACCTTCTCCGCGGGTTCTGTATGAGCTGCTGCCAGCGTACCAACTTCGCCTCGTGATCGAGAAGATGCTGGCCTACATCAACGACAATGACAAAGTGGCGTCAAGTGTGGCTCGCACGCTGGGCCTCGTGTGTCGTTGGATCAGCTACCCGCCATTCGGTCGCACACTCCCCACCGCGAAGGACCGCACTCGCCTGGACGAACTTCTTGGACAAGCGATGGTCATCTTGGCTGCTAAGATCAATGCTGGCTCGCCCAAGGTGCGCTGGAACGCCTGCCACGCCATCGCCAAGGTGCTCTTGTGTCCCAGTTTGCCTCTGGCTTCAGTGACATGGGCGCCGATCGTGTTCCAAGCGCTACTGACCGCTGTAGCGCAGCAGGAGAACTTCAAGGTGCGTATCAGCGCAGCCACGGCACTTCGAGTCTCGCAAACGCGCAGTGCGTTCGGCTCGTTCTTCCAGTCGGCATTGCAGGCCATAGTGGACGCGTTGGAGACGGCCTCGGACTTGAAAGACGTGACGGAGTTCCGCTACAAGGAGCAGCTGGAGACGCAGCTGTCGTTCACGCTGGTCCACTTGATCTACGTGGCCACGGAGGAGGACGACGCGTTGATCGTGCAAGCGCTGCATGCCAAGCCCCGCGGCTTCCTGTACGACTGGCTGCTGCACAATCTGCATCGCATGGTGGCGGCCATCGAACGCGAAAGCGATGCGGCGGCGGCCATGACGGCGACTGGAGGTGAGATGAACGAAGACGGTCGAGCTGGAGCCGGCGATGTGCACGACGTGAACCCCATCAAGAAGGAGGAGCTGCTGTCGGCCGTGCGCTCGCTGTTGCGCATTCTCGAGCGCCTCAAGACGGACAAGAGCGACGCCACGAGCTGCATGTCGCTGCTCTACGACACGAAGCTCGGCCTCGAGCGCGATGTACTATACTCCAACGAAGACATCCCCTTCGAGTTTTGACGGAACGGCCACACACACGCAGACATCGACCGCCCCAGTAGCAGTTGGCCGCAGTGATCGCAAACGATGAGACGGAAGCGCCTTGGAAAGGAAGGAACGAACCTAACAGAAACAAACAGACACGTGATTCATCGTTGTATGTTGTTGAGAGCGACTGACAGAGTGGCTCTTGCCTTCGCAGCTTCACATGGCCCGTTCTCTTCGTCACTTTGAGTGCTCGTTCCCCGCTGGAGTTGGGCTATTGGCACAGCCTAGCGCCATCGACGCCCACCACGCTTGTTCCTCTTCCGACCGCCACGGTGGCGGCGTCTGCGCGGTGGCGCCTCCTCCTGCTGCTGCTGCTTGCGCTGCTTCCTCTGCTGGATCTGCTCGTCGGTTAACGGCAGGTAGTACAGCACGGGCTTGGTCTCCGTCTTGAGGAAGAACTCGTCGATCGTCACCGCTTCTATGAAGACCAAGATCAACTCAATTAGCGTAAACGCAGCGGCATGACACAAGATAGAAACCGGTAGGACGCACTCTGTCGGGGCGCGGCGTCACCTTCGCCGCTCTTCTTCGTCTTCGACACGTTCGGCACCTTCTTCGACTCGCCAGAGGTGGCAACCTGGTCATCCAGAAGCAGCGGGTCGGACAATTGTACCCCACTGAGCAAGAGCACGTCGCTTCCGTACCTCCATGGCCGTTTGGTCGACGAATGCGACACTGAGCGCTCGTCCGTTCTCCGCAGGCCAGATCTTCCCATCCAACGCAGCGCTGGTCTTCTCTGCCTGTGAATTCACATGCCACGAAGCCAAAAACATGAAGAGATTGTCAGTAGAGGCTGTAGAAGTGGACAACTCGACCAAAACGCATGTGTGGTCTGAAAGCCACTCACAATCTCTACGTCGGGGTACGTCACGAAGCAGTGAGTCTTGATGACATCCATCCAGAAACCGTCCTCCACATACGAGCCAAAGTCTTGCACCAATGCCTGTCACCACCAACACGTGAGCGAATCCACCGCCTTCCTAGATAAAAGAGAGCCGCAAAGCTAACCTTGACGGCGTTCAGCGTGAATGGCCGCACGAAGTTGTCGATCCGAAGCGTCTTCCCTTGCGAACCTCCACTACTATCCATAACACGCGCACAATAGAAGAAGCCTGTCAGCGGAACAGACACAACAGACGGCATGCCGGACAACTCGTCAAAGAGAAAGAGCCCAACATACGTTGACGCTGCCATGTCTTCGTCGGAATCAGCTTTCTGTTTGGTGTTCTCAGCAGCAGTTGGCACCACCTGACTGCTCTCTTCGGCTTGACGCTGGACCTTGTCGCTGTCTTCCTCCAGTTTTGGCTTCTTGGTGGTTGGCTCGGCGTCCTGTTCAACCGTGGCGATCGCTTCTGCTCCCCTTTTCAGCCCAGAAGTGGAGTTCGTCTCCGGGCTGGAAGTGCGCGCATTAGCCTCTAGTTTGCTATCATCATTAGTACTTGCGCTCGTCGGTTCGACCTGCGGAACCTCCTCCTTCTCAGTGGAGACGGCAACTGGTGCCGAGGAAGGAGACTGGTCTCCGCTGCCTTCCTGCTCCGTGTGATCGTTCGCATTGCTGGATCCCTCTGCGCCAGCTACAGCAGCCACAGGGTCACCCTCACGTTCTTTCTTGTCTGCTTCTTCCTTCCCCTTCTCTTCTTCCGACTCTTGTTCCGGGGCGGCAGCAGCGCTCTCGACCTCTTTCTCCTCCTATACCGGATGGATCGTGAGTTAGCGCACCACGCATACAAGAACCCCCACATTAACACGAGGCGTCAGAGAAACAGGTAGCGATGATGCAATTGCAGACTCACCGCTTGCAAGTGCTCGGTCAACCGCTTGAGTAGCACAGCCTGACCAGCACAACCAACCTCGACGACGTTAGCAACCACATTCCCCTTCATCCCTTTGGACAGCAGCCTTAACGGCGCATTTGACGGCTGGATACCTTGCGCCCGCTGGTGTCCAGTCCCCGCGCCTTCAGCTCGTGCTGCAGCTCCTTCACCTGCATGATTAGCGGTGCCCAACGTGACAGTTAAGTTCACGTTGATGGTGAGTTAAACGCCGATATCTTGACGATAGCAGCGCAAAAAACTGCATGCGAACCGCACCTTCAACTGCGAGAGCGCATCGGCATCCAGCGCCATGTTTGAGGCGCGTGAAACGACCCACAGAGCCCCCGGGACGCGGTCAAGTGCACGCGATCTATCGCGTCTTCCGCGCTTTCTGAAAGTGAGTGATGCGCTTCTTCCGCAGTATTTTTGAACACTAACAGTTACATATCGCCTCAAATACTTAACCGACAACGACTTGTTAATTAACCGCTTGGTCGGCGGAAGCTAACAAACTTGAAGTGGAGGTCGACTGGCCGACGTCTTAGCAAGCACTCGATCACAGAACGGTGCAAGCTTCCCGCTCTGACGACGCACCGTCATCAGCATGTCGCTCACAACGGAAGGCGACGAGTTGGCATCGTGCAGCAGACGCAGCACGTCCTCACACAGCGCCAGGATCTGCTCCTGTTCCACCTGGGAAGGCGTGTGAGTCCCGCCAGCCTCGAACAGCTCGCAGAAGGCCACTGCACGCAGCACTCCTACCACAATCTCCTCGGTGTGTGACGCGATGCGTGGCCATGCGCTGAGAATCGTGACGCGCAGCGTCTCCAGCGTTTCCACTAGCAGCGTGACGTTGACGCTCTCGAAGCCTGCGACCAGCACCTTCAGCAGCGGCTGCAGGTAGCGGATCACATGCAGACTGTGCGGTGCGCCGATGCGGGATACAATGACGCGCAGGTATCGAACGAAGATGATGCGCACCGTGACGTCGCTGCTCAGACTTGTGTCAGTGAGCAGTCGAGGCACAAAGCGGTCGTAGTGCTTCAGTTCGCCTGGAGGTGACACCTTGTCCAGCGATTCCACGAGGCTGTCGAGCAGTGCATCGAGCGTCGCTGGCTTCCGGGACGTAATGGCTGTACGTAATACCTCCAGCAGCACGTCGGAGTACCAGCGCAGCTCCGTAGCCGTCACGTTGCGCACGACATGGCGTAATAGACGCGCGCCAATCAGCTGCGTGGCGTCGGTCAGATCGTCCACTAGCGGAAAGATGAGTGCAAGTAGACGGCCGAGCAGATCGCCACCTAAATGTGGGAACGGCACCTGCTCCACCACATTCAGTAGCACACGCTTGTTCAGCGAATTGGCGGCCACCCACTCGTCCTTTGCGACGTCTTGGGAGCAGAGCGCCACGACCTGGCCGACGTATTGCGCCAGCAGTTGCGCTCGATCCTCCGTCTGCGTCAGCGAAGCACAAGCGGCCAAGACGTCACCAGCCACTGCGACACTTTGCAGCATGTCGGAGCCAGATAGTTCCCCGTAATCCACGAAGCAGCACGCAGTCAGCACGAACGGCACCCACCGCAGCAGCTCCTTGAGGCTGTAGCTCGTCTCCAGGTCACGGCGAGCCTGGCGCTCCACGAAGCCCTGCAAGACGCGCAAGATCGGCAGAAGATTGTTGTCCAATGCGATGATCGCCGCCACGTTATCCGGGTTTGATGCGACGACGCCCATGTACTTGATAACCACGCGACAGAGTGCTTTAATGACGCGAATAAGGTTATGGTGCAGCGCGACGAACTCCACGTCGCTCGCGTTCGGCAGCGTCTCCGCCAGCTCCTGGACGGTCTGCAGCTCTCTGAGCGGCTCTGGATTGCCGACGACCCCAGCCAGAAGCTTTTCGCGCATCGTCTCGATCTCGTGCGTGTCCAGTAGGACCAGGAGGTGGCCCAGGCCGCCCTCGGGGCCGTCGGCCATCGCCGTCGCCTCGCCCATTCTTGCGGTTTGTGTTTTGCTTGTGGGCCACGCTTCGTAACGTTTCGGATTGGTCAAAACAACGTCATAATAGGAGTGTGATTCGCTGAAAAGACATCTTTTCAATCCAATGATCTGACAACATCAAACTAAAACCATCAACTTTTAACCAGTCAAAAGGCTCGAATCCATGAAGACACTTGAAGTTGACTGCAACTCGGACATGCTAAAACCCAAGCATCAGCAATAAAACACAAGCGAGAAAGCTTTGGCTTGGTCTGTTGTTTGTCTTTAGAGTTTGGGTTTAATGCAGAGTACATGCGGGCAAAACGACACTAGAGCTAGGCAGGACGCCATGGACGGGGGCCCCACTCGCTGCTTAGACGCGCGGGCCGTACACCGACAGGTCGTTGCCCGGCAGGATGAACTGCTTGAAGTTCTCCTTGAACGACTGGGCCAGCTTGAGCGCCGTGGCGTCGAACGCCGCCTTGTCGGTCCACGAGTCCTTCGGGTTCAGGATCTCGGACGGCACGCCCTCCACCGTCGTGGGGATCTCCACGCCGAACAGCGGGTCCACCACGAACTGCGCCTTGTTGATGCTGCCGTCCAGCACCGCGTCCACGCACTTGCGCGTGTACGGCAGCTTCATGCGCTTGCCCACGCCGTACAC
>MBAC02004048.1:0-11484 GCA_001712635.2 Nothophytophthora sp. Chile5 | reverse complement strand
CACCCCCTCGTAGCTATCTCAACCCGCGCGCGATCGAAGATGAAGTGCAAATAAAGTCGCTCAAATTCAACCCCTCCAATAAGATACATTATGACGTTTCGGGGGGCGGTGCGGAAAATATTTTCACAATATTTTATGGCGTTGACCCCCCAACAACCCACATTTTGTGGGATGCTGCCATACTAGTTCTAAATAATTGTGAATTTTACAGTCTGTAAATTCACATCTTTGATGATTTGCTTCGAGCAATAAATAACCGCTCGGAAGGAAACCACTTTTCTAATGGCTGTTTTGCCAACATCGTAAAGACACTTCCTTCGACCATGTTCAGCTCCGATGTCGGATATTCGCATTCTTCGAGGCGATCCTCGGCCGTGAGGCTCAAGAAGCTGGTTGCCAAGCAGGTCGAGTATCTACAGATCCCTGCCCTCGCGGAAAGAGCAACTGGACTGGCATCAACAACACAGTTCTGAACGATGCTGTTTTCGCCCTCAGTCGCGCACAGTATAATTCGACTCCACCCTCCATCATGTAACACAGCTACAACTATTAGCATGCAGTAATATGTGCTTCACTTTCGGTTTCGCCAACTGACCAGGACATGGCAGCAGCGGTGCTAGCACCACTGACGCTGCTTGATGTCACGCTAGGCATCGCCGCGCTGATACCGAGCGCTAAATTCGACTTAGAGCCGTTCGATGGGATACTTGTCTTCAACGACGGAGATGCTATGTTCTACATTGACCATGTGCAGCGGTGCTACACTTTCACGAAGGCCTGGAGCGCTCCCGCGGAGTCCGCCAAGTGGAAGGAGTTCCCAGACATACAGGGCCAAATCGCCTTTTTCGAAGATGACGACTGCGAAGGGAAGCGCGTCGTCGCATCACACAAGCAAAAGGGCACCGCCAACTTCGAGAACACGAAGCTTTACCACAAGGAGATCTCGTCGGTAATTATCTGGATAGGCAGCGTCTACCCACTGCACGGACTGGTGCACGTCAAGAAAGAAGAAAGTGCGAAGCTGGCAACCATCGCAAACGACTCGGACGCCAATTCTACCTTTGACAACTACAACGCCCATAGCAGCTCCTCGTGAGATGGAGACAGGGAAGAAGTTTCCATCCACGGCGCGATAAAAATCATATTGACTGTTTATCTAAGTGTCCCAAACAACCAAACTTCGTCCGTCTTACCATTTTCAATATTATACGTTGCGTAAACCTCGTGTCGTTACTGTCATGCAGAAATGGATTTGTAGCTGCTTAATCACATACCTCCACTCATCGCTTGCCTCCGCCTTCGGGTTCTCGTTAGAGGCGGCTGCAGCACACACTTCTTCCCATTACGATGCGGCCACCAACGCACCTTATCCATGGGATACCCAAGGCCTGTCGCTTTCATCGAGCATGCACCTGAAGTTGGAGCATGTCCCTCTTGTGTCCCTGGTCACTGCAGTCGGTGGTCAGCCGAGCATTGCTCGAGCAGGCGAGCGTTGCTTCGAGCACGAGATTCTCCAATACCTTGCCGTAGCTACACATACCTGAGGGATACAGCCGCTGATGTTTTAGTGTAAGCGTGAAAACGACGTGAAGCATGGAGAGCAGTTTCCTACCTACGCGAGGCCCCAAAACGTTGCGATTGTGAAAGTCGAATGCTCGCGTCTCCGGCGGTCTGTTAGGCACACCAAGAGAGCTTGGATATTTCTAAAACTATACGAGGTCACATATCTGGCAGTCCTCTGACAAAACGCGAACGACAGAAGACGGCTGACGTTTGGCTTGACACGTTATCGACCAGCCGTCACCGAACTGTCTAATTCGAGATTTTAATATCATGCGGGATGACGCCACCTTTCATCCTGGCTTTCACCCTGCACTACTTCACAGTCCAACGCTCGGCTCGGTACTCTTCACATTCAGTTTCGCCAACTAACGCGGTCATGACGGCGCTGGGTTTAGTGGCAGCAGCAGCGATGGGAGGATTGGCCGTCGCTCATGTAATCTGGGACCATGTAAAGGGCAGTAAGACCGATGATTCGTTCAATGGGGTGCTCACCTTCAATGATGGAGATGCCGCCTTCCCCATTGAGTATACGCAACGGTGCTTCACATTCGCGGAGTCGACCAAGCCCGCCGAGAGCGCCGAGTGGGAGGGCTTCCCAGATGTGGGGGGCCAGATCGCCTTCTTCCGGTATGCCGGGTGCAAAGGGAATAGCGCCGAGGTATCGAACAAGCCTAAGGGCTCTACCTCCTTCCAAAGAACGAAGCTCTACCACATTACAATCTCGTCGGTCATGGTCCAGAGATACAGCGTCTACCCAGTTCAAGGACTGGTTCAAGTCAGCAAAAAAGAGAGGGCGATGTTGAGAACCGCCACAAACGCTTCAGAAGGCAATTCGACAATCGACTACTACCCCGCAGACGCCAATTCCTCGTGGTGGGCAGATGTGGACGAGGCTGGGATATCGCCTTTCACCACGGGGCGATGACTTGAAAACGTCTTGTAGGACAAAGCCCGGATATTTTCTGGAATTGAGTACACTCAAAACATAGTTTTGTCCCATACATTTGCATCCTTCAAACCTACACAACTCAATATGTGCATATCAGTGTTGGGATCAGGCTAGCTGGCTTATTTGCGCAATGCAGAATAGCGCCTTCTTTTACCCTAGCTTGCGCGCGCCAGAACTTCGCCCTCCCTCCGAAACACACGCAGTTAACGGCCATTTGCCGCGAATCACGCGTTTGACACGATGGTCTTCATTTTCAATTCCATCAACTAAACGTGAACATGGCGTTGATAGCATATCCAGCAGCTCTAGCTGTTGATGCGGCGGTGGGCGTCATCTCCGGAGTTCTGCTTGGGTCCAATAAGAAATATGGTTCCGGGCCGTTTGGAGGCGAGCTCTACTTCAACAACGGAAATAAGTATATCCCTATTGAATCTGTGCAACGGTGCTACACATTCCCAGATAATGCGAGAGCTCCCGCCAAGAGCGCCAAGTGGAAGAAGTTCCCGGATGCGGTGGGCCAGGTCGCCTTCTTCGGAGATGTCGACTGCAACGGAACCTGCCTCAAGGTGCCGAACTCGGATGATGCCACCGTCGATTTCGAGGGCACGGTGCTCGACCACAGGAAGATATCGTCTGTCATGGTCCGGACATATAGCGTCTACCCAGTCCAAGGGCTCATACACATTAGCAAAACAGAGAGCACGATGCTGAGAGCCACATCAAACACCTCCGAAGGCAATTCGACAGTCGAGTACTATCCCGCACACGTCAACTCTTCATGGAGGGAAGACATGGACGAGGTTGGTCGGACGCCTCTCCGCATGAATGGGACGACGATCTGAAGCTCCATCCGATGGGCCGAGTGTCTTCCTGTGTCAAGTAGTATATGACTGGAACCCGTTTCAATTTTGAGGACATGTTCCAGCAAACTTGTAGTAAAGCAATCAGCTAATCAAATGGAACGAAGTTACCTGCTATCAGAACTCGCCGCTTGCAACCCGCTTGGAACAAAAGTCATGGAGATTTTGCTGCCAGTGCGGCCCCGAAAGGTACTCCCATTGACAACGACATGCCGTCGCGGCGCTGCTGGCAGATTTGAGCTACAACAAGGACGAGCTGTATGCAGAAAGCTTCGACGTGCTCTTCATCTTGCCGTTTGTGCGCGTTCAGCCCTTCCTGGTATTCTCCGACCATGCGGGCCCAACTCCTTGGCACCAGCGATTAAGCGCCGTGAATACGGCGATCTGATTCTTGATGTAGCATTGCTTCGAGTGTCATTGCCTTCAGATAGACTGATGTTGCGAACGCAGGGGAGCTCTGGAGTTTAGAGGACTTGTCACACTTTTACAGAATATTGTCCGGTAGCAGTTTCCTCACTACGGATGCATTCAATATCCTAAGTACCTGCACTGCGCGTGAGACTCCTGAACGGTGAGATCGTGGAAGTTGATCATTTTGGGGGACTGAGAATGTGCGCTACATTCTTTGCGTGTGTGCCGCGTAAAGCAAAGCGGACAGAGCTGCGTCTTCAGCGTCTTGCATCTTTCAGCGGCGATCGAGAAGTTCCAAGTTTCATTAGGGCTAGAGGCAACAGCTAATTGAAATTTGAAGCTTCTCGAGCACCGCCGAAGATGCAAGGTGGACGGACAACCTACGAGGAAAGGTGGCTAATGCTTGGCTGTCTTTTAGACCAATCGTTCGATGGAGTGTCGAAGGTCGAGTATCCACGATTCTTTGGATGGTGCGAGCATCCGAGCTGGCGTCATACGGGCAATGCTGAATGCCGCAATCTTCCACCATGATGCCATCATTCGACCCACTGCACAATTCAGTGCCGGTCGCGGCAAAGGCTGGCTCGGTGCTCTGCACTTTCGATTTCTCCAACTAACGTGATCATGGCGGTGGCTGTAGCAGCAGCAGATGTAGCATTTACTTACCTGGTGGTGAACGCCGTGGGACTGTTATGGCCTAGTGAGAAGTCAGGGTCGATTTACTTCAACGACGGAAAGGAGAGATTCTCCATTGACAGTGTGCAGCGGTGTTACACATTTACGGTGGATTGGAGCAAACCTCTCGAGAGCGCGAACTGGGAAAACTTCCCAGACGTGGAGGGTCAGGTCGCCTTCTTCGAAGCCGGAAATTGCGAAGAGACTCCCGTCGTGACGTCGATCAGCCCAAATACCAAAACCGACTTTAAGGGCACGGATATCTACCACAAGAAGGTATCGTCGATCATTATCTGGACATACAGCATCTACCCAGTCAATGGGCTGGTACACGCCACGAAAAAAGAAAGCACGATGTTGAAAGCCACCACAAACACCTCGGAAAGCAATGTCACAGTCGGTTACTACCCCATAGACGTCAATTCCTCATGGGAGGATGCCAGTTCCTCGTGGGTGGAAGACATGAACGAGGTCGGTCGGACGCCTCTCGTTTCGGGGGCGACGACTTGAAAATGCAAGCAAACAGTAAACGTATATACTTATGTAGGTACCTATTTCCAACGTGTCCTCCAACAACAAGGCAATTGGAGTTTCGTCGTTAAAGCATATACCGGAATCCGCCTCCCAAGTGCGCTCTTGCTGTGCATCATTTTGCAATGTGTGCAATTGGAATTGCAGGCCCCGGAGAGCTGCTGAAAGATGAGCTCTGACAGGCTAGTCCTAGAGGAGTGAAGGGCGGGTTTCGAGCGTGCCGTGGATGCCGAGGTCTCTCTGGGACTGACTGGTCGACGGCGGTGACGCTCGCCTGGCGTGTGTACTTGAGCGACCCTACCAAACGAGCAGGGTCTTCAGTAAGCACCCGGCTCCAACTGTATTTGGTGGCGGGTGGAGCGAACGGAGTGCATCGTCCACAGTCCGTCCGTCCTTCATTGTCATTGACAATTGAATAAGTGGCTCCAAAACGTCGACGAGGCTACAGAATATCTAGCCCTCTGACTGTTGTGTCAACCAGTGCGACGACTCGCGTTTGACTGTCTTTTCGAATAACTGTGGTAGCTTGTCCAACTCAGGTCGTATCGCTTTGACCTCATGGCGCGATCAACCGAGCTGGCTTCAATGCTGACGGCATATTTCGCCCTGGCTTGCATCACAATTCGCAGACACTGCAATGTTCGGCTCGGTAACATTTCAGTTCCAGTTTCGCCAACTAGCGTGAGCATGGCGCTGATAGGAGCGCTAATTGTTGATCTGGCGGTGGGCGGCGCCGCCGGCGGGATCCTTGCAGGGCACCTCAGCAGTAAAAACGATGATTCCGAGCCGTTTGGAGGGAAACTTTTCTTGGACGGTGGAGCTTTATACATCCCCATGGACTATGCGCAACGGTGCTACTCATTCGCGTGGGGACGCTTCGGGAGTGCCAAGTGGAAGAACTTCCCAGACGTGGAGGGCCAGATCGCCTTCTTCGAAAAAGACGAATGCCAAGGGGAACATCGCGTTACATCCAACAAGCGCAATGGCCAGTTTAACTTCGCGGGCGAGAAGAAGTGGGTCGCATCGGCTATGATCACGACGTATAGCGCCTACCCACTCCGCGGGCTGGAAACCGTCAGGTCCAAAACAGAGAGCACGAGGCTGAGAGCCACCTCAAACGCCTCCGGAGTCAATTCGACAGTCGAGTACTATCGCGCGCAAGTCAACTCCTCGTGGGAGGAAGACATGGACGAGGTTGGTCTGACGCCTCTCCGCACGAATGGGACGACGATCTGAGGCCCCAACCAAGTCGAATGCGTCCATTTATGCGTATCCAAACCACATGCATCTGATCGATCTTACAACAATTGTAGTAGTGCAATGATGTGCTCTATTACGTTCATTTAGTGTCCAAGTTCATCTGGAACAAAGTTACATGTTACGGAAACCCTTGAGTTGCAACACAGCAAAAGCGATGGAGGATTCGTCGTCGGCGCGGCCCCGCAAGCGCTCTCCCAACGGCTACGGCGGGGCCTTTGCGGCGCTGCTGGCTGATCTGGGCTACGACGAGGGCGAGCTGCATGGCGAGAGCTTCGACGCGCTCTTCAGCCTGCCGTCTGTGCGCGTGCAGGCCTTCCTGTCGTGGTTTCTAGCGTCCATCCGGCCTCGACACGCCGCGCGGGCCCAACTCGGCGGCGCCAGCGATTACGCGTTGTTCCAGGCGCTGCAGCGCGGTGAGTATGGTGGTCTGCTGTCCGAGGAAGCGCTGGTGATGGAGGAGATGGCCAGCGCCAATGGCCAGCAGCAGGAACAGCAAGAGGAAACGCTGGACGAGCTACAAGCGACGAACGTCGAGCTGGAGAGCGAACTGCGTATGTTGGAGCGGCAACTGCAGCGCACGAGCGCCAAGAACGACAAACTGGAAGTGCAAGTGCGAAGCGCGACACAGAGAGCTGATGAACACGCACGAAGACGACGCGAACGGCGCGACGCCCCGTATTTTCAAGAGGTATCGAGCCTTCAAAGACCGAGCGGGTTGATCGGTGTTGATTGACTCACTACTGGCATGTGTCGGTTGCTACGCGGTGGCTTTGATTGCGTTCTGCTAGTTGTTAGCGGAGATGGACACCACTTCAGACTGCAGGCAGCCGAACTTCCAGACGCGTAAAGCGACGTTGGGACTCGAGATCGACGCCCTACTAGACCAGTTAGCTGTGACGACGGAAGACGAGAAGATGGACGGCTCAAATGGACGGCCAGACGCAGAAGGGAAGCGCTTCCTGTATCAGCAGCCGCTGGATGACATGCGGGACGCCGAAGCCCGTCGTCTGGGCGAAATCCACGCTCAAATCTCGACGATTATCTCCGGAACGACCCAGGAGAACGGAGAGACGACGGCTGCGTTAGCTGCGTCGGTGTCGAATGGGGAAATGGCAGCAGGTTTGGTTTCGCCAGAGAGACGCGGCCATCAAATGGATCCGCGGCAACTGGAGCTCCAAGAGCAAGACCTCCTCCTTTACAACAGGTGTTGTATGGAGCTGGCCCGACTGGAGAAGGCGTTCGTCGTGGGTGAACGCGACGCAGTGCAAGCGGAGATGCAGCTCGCTCGAGCTGAGAGTCGGTGGCAGCAGTTGGTCGAGACACGGCGGCTGCTGTCTCAGCAATACCAGCTCATGAGCGAAGACGTGGTCGTGGCAAAGCGGCACGAGCTGAGGAGCGCCATCGAGGCCACACGCCATGAACTCACGGACTGCGTGGACCACGCATTGCCGAGTCTGCTAGAAGAGATGGCGTCCCTCAAATCTACCACGATCTTGCTGGGCAGCTACGAACAGAAGCTCTGGCGCCAGGAGAGCCGCTTCCTCAAGCTGCGTGGGTTGCTGGATGCGCTGGATCTCCAGTACGCTCGCCTTCAGTTGGTCCATCGGCTGCTGGACGCAGAGGCTGGCGATCTATCGCAGATCGAAACAACGCTAGACACCTGCATGCAGGAGCTTCGCAGTGCCAATACGCAGACGACAAGCCGGCTAAGGCGATACAATAGCAGCAAAGCGGGCGACGACTCCGTCGTGAACGATTTGGAGCGCTCAAGTCTCGCCGACATGGACGAAGTGGGTCATGCGCTGTACGACTACCTCCAAGAACTCGTCGGCCATCACGATGAAACCTCGGAAGAGCGATCTCCTCCGCCGTCGTTCCATATCCAAACGTTCCAAGAGATGGAGCGTCTCTGTGAGCGGAAGAACGCGGCCGGAGCGAGCGCGAAGGGTAGATTGGAGCAAGTGGGTCGAGAATGGACGAGTGTGTGGGATACCAAGCGCCGGACACTCGCTGCATTGCGCCGCGAACTGTTCGGAGACGCCAAGTCGGCTACGCCGCAACTGCTGCCGGTTCAACTTGCAGCGGCACTGGAGGAAACGTTGCAGGCTAAGGACCAGACGGAGATGGCGTTGCAGGAAGCTCAGGAGACGCTGCGTATGAAGAAACGCTCCGTGGCGATGGACCCTTCGGTGCGTGCCGACCAACGCGAAGGCTTCGCTCGTCTCCAACGCGAATTGCAGCAGTCGGCAGACGCCAGCCAGTCCCCAGCCATGAGATCATAGCCGTCCTGAAGGTTTTGATGTGTGTGATTCAGTGGTTTGTGGTAGAGAAACAAGCATAGAGAAGCAAATGGCGCCTAGAGGACACGCAACACACACATACACAGTCCTGGTCGAAGTGCCGTACGTGACCAAATGGAGACATCAGACCTGCTCGACAGCTTCGCTGGCCCACCGGACGTCTTAGGTCTGGGCGGGAGGCACGTAGCCATGCTTGGAGGCGTAGGACTGAGCCATCTGTCCATTGCAACAAGGCAAAGCGCTCGTTACACCAGTTCAAAGACTGCGGTAGAGATGCCTGCGCGACGCACCTTTGCCATGAACTCGGGGTGGTCCTCGGCCTCATGGAGCACGAAGGCGCCGGCCTTGGCGGCGACTCCTTGGTGCTCGCGCAGTAGCGTCTCGGTCTCCTCGGCAGCAGGGCGGTAGGTGGCCGTGGGGTCCATAGTGGCGGCAAGCGTTCCTTCACGGAACTGCGGGTGAAAAAGCATGATGAGCAGACTCAAGGCGGCGTTGGCGCACATGAGAGCGCCCACGGCGAAGGGGAGCGAGCCTTCCATGCCGAAATCCATGAAGCCCACACAGAAGATGAAGGCTGTGCGGCCACGGTACGTGAACAGGAAGCCGAACTGCTGGCGGATCCACGGCTCCATGTGTTTGAAGCGGCACTCGAAGGCCAGCAGCAACAGCGCGAACAAGCTGCTCAGTCCCCACAACAGCAACAAGTCAGTATCCTCCGCCCTCATAGCAAACCGCAGGGAGGCAGCTAGCCGTACATGGCGTAGACCGAGATGAGGAAGCACGTGATGTCCAGCACCACGAGGTTGAAGAGGCCCAGGAAGCCTGCGAGCGCCTGGAGCACCGCCAGCACCACGTTGGCGTAGCGCAGATAGCGCATGAGCGTCGCGGCCTCCATCATCTTCATCCTGTTGTCAAAGAGGCAGCGTTAGTCCCTGCAGAGCGCCGTACGAGATCTGATTTAGCCAATGGGTCGCTCACTTCTGCCAGTACGTGGCGGGCGCCGCCGCCATCCGCGGCAGCGAAGTGAAGCCTCCGCCCAGCTCCTGCTGGCGGATGGAGCTGGGGGTGCCGCTGTTCGCCATGGCCGCCTGCTGCGGGTTCAGCGGCGCCTTCAGCAGCTTCTCGCGCGCGTCGCCATCGCTCAGCCCAAACATCTCGGAGCTTTTCTTCTTCCTTTTTGTGAAAGCTTTTGGATGGCAAAAAAAAACTGAAAACCTTCCAAATAGCATCTTTCGAAAACCCGCGGATTTTGTGCTCTGAACACAAATAAGAATCCGAAATAGCAATTCAAAATCGGGTTTAGAGTCGCGCTTTCGTTATACACAAATCTCAACAACAACAAAAAAGAAAAAGCACACCTACTTATTCTCCGAGTCTCCGCTCTCTACATGCCTCCAGATGCCAGTCGATGGACCTGATGGCGCCGCTCTCTACTTCTGGATGACGCGGGTGGCGCGATACGTGAAGTCGTCGAAGTACTCGCGCTCGCGGTCCACCGAGTCCAGCATGCGCCACTCGGGCGTGTCCACCGGCACCTGGTTCACAAACTCGTTGTCCACGTACTTGGCGTCGGCGTCGTCGATCACGTCGGGCACCCACTCGGGTTGCACCTTCTTCTGCTGCAGAGCCTCCCAGTCGATGCCTGCGAAGAACGGGTGGTTCATGATGGAGAAGGGCACGGCCTCCTTGGCGCCCAGGCGCTTCTGCGGGTCACGCTCGATCAGACCCGCGAGCAGCGACTGCACGTCTTCCGGCAACTCGGGCGGGATGTACAGGAAGCCTTCCTTGATGTTGCGGTACATGATGGCCTTGTTGTCGTCCTTGAAGGGCGTGCGACCGACGTACATCTCGAAGATGAGGATGCCCAGACTCCACCAGTCGCACGACTTGTCGTACACTGCGGCCGGCTCGTCCTTCTTGCCGGCCTTCTCAGGCTCCGCGGCCGCCAGCACTTCCGGGGAAATGTACTCGGGCGAGCCGGCCAGGGAGTGGGCCTTGTTGTCATTGGCTTGCCGCGCATAGGTCGACAGGCCAAAGTCCACGAGCACGATGTGGCCGTCCTTGGCGACCAGGATGTTCTCGGGTTTCAGATCGCGATAGATAATGTCCAAGCTGTGGAGATGCGCCAGTCCAGCCACCAGCTCAGCCGCGTACAGCTTGATGCGGCCGGGCGTGAGCTTCAGCTCGTCGCTCTGGTTGAGCGTCAGGTGGTGCCGCAAGTCGCCGCCGTTGTAGAACTCCATGCCCATGTACACCTTGTCTTCGTTCTGGAAGGCGAAGAGCAGCGACGCCACGAACGGATGCCGCACTTCGCGCAGCATGTCGCGCTCGATCTTGGCGTTGCGACGCATGGTCTCGTCCATGCCGATCTTCGTGATGATCTTAATGGCGTACACCTTGCCGTCCGGTCCACGGGCCGACAGCACGCGTCCGAACGAGCCTGTGCCCAGCACCTTGAGCAACTCAAAGTCCTCGATCTTGAGCGTGGACTTGGACTTGCCTCGGTTCGGATCCGACGAGGTGGGCGGCGGTGGCGCCATGGCGCCTGAGCCCCCAGCCACGCCCCCACGGACCTGCGACGCGCCCAGTCCGGCCTCCTCTTCGTTGCTCACTGACGCCACCATCATGGACCGCGTCAACACGTCTTCCTCTAGGTCCTCTACCTCCTCAGCTTCCCCGGAGAGGATCATATCGCGTTGCCTTTGCGCCTCCTTCTGCGTCGTGCCGTCCAAGTGGTTCACCATGAACCTATAGTACTTCCACGTGCTGTTCGTAAACCTCCGGTCCCCCGAGACGTGCATCATGAGGCCATTGCGCAGCAACGCCGTGCCCAGGAGCATGGCTTCCTCGGCCGTGGAGCAGGTCACGCCGCCCTGCATGGGGCGGTTCAGGCCGTGGCACAGCATCCACTCCACCGCCTCCTTGCCGGTGATCA
>MBAC02004040.1:0-13672 GCA_001712635.2 Nothophytophthora sp. Chile5 | reverse complement strand
TAGCCCACGCCTTCTCGAGGATCATGAAGTCGTCCACGGGGCTGTTGCTCGTCGCATCAACTGATGGCCATTCTGCTGACGCCATGTGCTGGCGTGTTGATCTGACTTTCAGCTTTGACAACCACAATGAAAAGCCAGCTCAAATACCGGTAATTACGCTCTTGCCATTCCACCGAGCCTGGTCCGCTGTTTTTTGCCAACGCCTGCGTTGCGCCTTTTCATAAACCGATATGATACCGGTAAGCAAGTGTATTTCTGCCAGTGTACCGGTACTGGACTGATCTACTCTGAACGCAGCACACAAGCAGGGAGTGCCATCGGGTATCACGTCAGAAAATGCCGCAAAGGGTGACTGGCAAAGGCAGCGGCGACGCCGAGCTTGATGGCGCGAGCGACTGGGCAGCATCTACGACGAAGAAGTGGTCGAAGGAGGTCCAGCAGGCGTGGAAACGCCAGCAGCGCTGCGAGAGCATGGCGCGCTTCCGAGTCCAGAAGAAACACGAACTGGCCCAGATGCACGCTGAGCGAGACCGCTTGGAGCTCCAAGTCCAGCAGCACCGGACCCAATTGCATTACACCGCTACGACGTCAGGTGAAAGTGGCTCGATCTACGAGGCGCTCTCTCAGCGCGTGTTGGAGAGCGAGGCGCTCCGAAGCCAGAACCTCGCGCTGTACCAGAGGGTCTGGGAGTACAAGCGCCTCCAGTCCTTGATGCTCGAGGCGAGTTTGGACTTCGGGCCAGAACTGAAGCAGAGCCAGACCAACTTGCGTGAGGAGACCAAGAGATTGCAGTGTGCGCCGCATCCGCTCTGGCCTCATCGTAGTCCGTCGGGCTGGCGGGTGGACTTCCCGAACGGCGAACCACCGTTCCAGTTCTACCCGTTCTCGCGGGAGGAGTTCGACGCCGTCTTGAAGGAATGCGATGACAGGTTCGGTGTCGACCCGCCGTATATGGAGGTGGTGGGGGGATTGTTCAATTGGACGGTGCATCACGCGCCGCTTACCTATGATGCGAAGACCAAGTCTCTGGTGGCACACGCGCGATTCACCAGGCGAGTGCGCCTCCCATTCGACGACGCGGTCGAGCTTATGATCAAGGAAGACATGAATGCATTGCCCCTGTTGGTTACACCCGAGAGCTTTGGGTACGTCCAGCGTGGCCACGTAAGCTCCCAAGTGTTGCAGGCGCTCGACGAGGATGCACACGTCCTGGTGCGTAACATCCCTGGGAAAATGCATCTCCGCTACATCAATGTGGCGCGGCGGTTGCCGGGAAAGGAGACAGATGGCAAGCGGACATTCACGTATGCACTAGTGATCGCTGACACGGAGGCCAATGCACGCAGTCGTGCCGCAGAGCCGTCACAGCAAGGCGTTCAGTGGGTCAACGAGGGCGGGAACTACGTGAAGTTCACGGAGGTCGACGAGACGACGATTGACATTGTGACCGACCACTGGGCCAGTTGTCTGAGCGAACAGCATGCTCAGCACTTGTTCATCCACTGGGCGCAGATTCCCGTCCACTGGGAGCAGATGGTCACGCCGGACAATGTGGACGCGGGCCCCTTGGCATTGCTGTCAACGTGAAGTAGCCGAGGTTCACCTCAAGATGGAGTCACCTGAAGCACCAGAGAATGACAGACATACTACGCAATTTGAGTTTCTTGTTATCTGTGTATACTTCACCGAAACAACAGACACTCTAATTCGGTGGTCCACGAGTTGCACAGTTCAAAATTCCTTTCATTTGATTATGTTGTGGGATTATTACTGTCCACCACAGATAGAAGGAAAAAAAAACTTCCCACTTTTAATCAAAATTGATCCACCTTCTGCATGTTCAATGGCGACGCCGCCGCATACATGCGGGACTGGGCGATGGTCACCACAGAGCAATGGAGAACGGAAGTCCAGGAGGAGTGGAGGCGGCAGTGCAGTTGCCGCAGGATGGTGCTCTTCCGACCGTCGAAGAAACAGGGGCGTGATCAATTGGAGCGGGAGATGACGCACCAGCTGGCCGTGTTGCGCCCTCGAGCAGCCGTAAGAGTGACGACAAGACACGATGCGTTACGGTCCACAAGGCGATATGGGAGCTCGTCTTGAAACACGAGGATCTTCAAATCCAGAACTTTGAGGTATTTCCTGGCCACCCCTCCAGGCTGCGATACACCAGGCAAGTCAAGACTTCGTCGTTGGCTCAAATGGAGGACAGACCAAAAGAGGCAACAGGGCTCGCTGTTTGCATTGGGTGGATGTTCAGTTTCCCAACAGCGAGCCTCCTTCGCCTTTCGTGAGAAGAGCTCGATGCTATTGTGAAGTGCAGCCACGACGCTTTCACAACGGACTGGCCACAGACTGGAGAGGTGGGGGAGCCCATCGGCTGGAAAGTGCATCATACGCCATTGACCCACGATCTGGAGACCAACGCGCTTGTCACTCGCGCGAGATACCACCGACGCGTTCGCTGCTCGATTGATAAAGCCGATGCCATTGTTCGCAGTTCTGACCCAGATGCGTGGCCTCTGCTGATCATGCCGAAGAGCTGACGGCCTAATCAGCGTAGCAGCGTCAGTTCACAAATGCTGCAGACTCTCTAAAGCCACGCCAACGTTATGTGCGTAACATCCCAGGGGAAACTCTTCGCTACTTCCATGTGGCGCGGCGCCTGGCTGGGAAGTGGTCGGATGACAAGCGGACCTTATCGTACGTGGTCGTGATCGCCGATTCGGCTGCCAATGCTCGAAGCCGCGCCGCCGAGTTGTCGCAGCAGAATGTGCAGTGGGTCATCGAGGGCGGCATGAACACGACGCTCGTTGAGGTCGCGGAGGACACGATTGAGGTTGTGTGCGACCACTGGGCCAGCTGCCAAAGCGAGACTCACGCGTGGGATCTCTTCCTCGAGTGCGCCCAGTTTGCCGTACGCTTGGAGCAGTTTATATCGCCAACGAGGCTGCTCGCAGCATAAATTCTGTTTGCGGGATATGGTCTATGGCCATATCACATGCATTTTCCTCCGTGACCTGGTCATTTTTGCTTCCCTTAACTCTCGCTTACGTTCATTTCTATGTATTGTACCACAACGTTCGTTCTTAGAGTACGAGCAGCCTTGAGGGCGTCACGAGCTGTTCCCAGCGAACGGCGATGTTGCCCCATTCCACCAGACAGAGCTGTGCGTGTTGCTCGCTTAGGCAGCCGGCGTAATGGTCGTACAAGACCTCCAGCATCGTGTCATCCACCTGTGAGAGCGTCATAACGGCTCCGCCCTCGCTGACCCAATGCACGTCGCGTCTTGGCGGCTCGGCTTCGCGGCTCCGTGTATTGGCCGTCGAGTTCGCGATCACCATGGCGTATGAGATCGAGCGCTTGCCGTCTCTGTGCTGCGTTCGCCGACGACTGACGAGATTCAGATACCGCACGTGTAGACCGAGAGAGCGCTCCGGAATGTTGCGAACCAGCACGTGCGTGTCCTCGTCGACCTCCTGCAGGGTCTGGGAGATGACGGAATTGCTGTGGATGCGTCCCCACAGCTCTGGAGTGATGAGTGTGGGCCACGAATCGGCGTCTAACTGGCTCATTGTGGCCTTCGCCGAGCCGCCAGCACAGCGAATGCGTCTTGTGTACCGCACACGAGCCACGAGTGCGTTCGTTGCCGGGTGTCTCACTAAAGGGGCTCGCTCGACCTGCCATCCAAGCATATTCCCCACCGCCTCCATGGGTGGCAACACGGCGAACTTCGCGTCGTAACTCTGACGGACGGCGTCGAGCTGCTGCTTGGAGAACGGATGGAAGTGGAACGACGGCTCGCCACCGGGGAAATGCACGCGCCAGCCGGATTGTTGCTGGATCGAACGCGATGAAGAGGACGCCGAGACTACTGAAGCCGCGGAAGTCGACGAGTCGGAGCTGCTGCCTTCTCGACTCGGCGGGTCGCTGATCCATTCGTGGCCAAGATGTTCCAACCCGTCGCTTGCTTCATACACGAGACTCTGCAGCTTCTCGTGCTTATCGATCTGCTGCCGAAGCGCCGCGTTCTCCGTTGCCAACGCCTCACGTTCCACCACCAGATCACGAACAGCAACGTGCTGCTTTTCATGTCGACTCGCCGGTTGTTGCCGATTCCGAGCCGGACGGGAGGCAGCTCGTCGCTGCATGGCCAAGTGCTGCTGCAGTCGGAGCTCCAGCTGACGGTGCTGGCCCCGCAGCTCGGCCTGCTGCTCCTTCTTCTTGAGACGGAAGTACACCATGTTCTCGCGATGCTGCTGCCGCTTCCACTCCTTCTCGTCCTCCTCCGTCCACTTGCCCGCCGTCGACAGCAGCCAGTGGCTCTCGCTGGCCAGCGGCCGGGCGCCATGTCCGGCAGGAAGCGCAGTCGTCGTCGGTCGCGCCGTCATGAACATTCCCTTGGCCAGATGTGCGGCCGAATGTGCGATTCAGATTATGCCTCGTAACTGTCCGACGAAAGGGGGAGAGTTATAGCACCTGACAGGCTCAATTAATTGCTCTGTCCAATTGAAAGAGTCCTACTGATTGGCGTTGAATGCTGCGAAGGCCAGGTATACGACGGTATGAATCGGACAGAGTCTGTATGCTAGTCAGCGTGGCGATGGAGATGGAGAATCCGCCGAGATCCAGAAAGCGAGCGAGGCAAGTGACAAGCTCCGATGGATCCATCGAGTCGGTTGCCAGTCAAGGCGTGGCATGCATCCTGTGGCTCTCCAGCGCTCCGTCCGTCTTGACGACTTCAAGTGCCGTGCGCCAAAATGCAGGTAACGCTAGCGTTCGTGTACCTCTGTGGAGCCAGCGGGCTGGGTGGTGGCTACACCCGGCGGTCCAGAGGACTCATCATGACTTGACTCCCCACTGGCGTGTGGCTGGCTTCGGATTGGTACGATACATGCACCAATCGGCATGAGGTGTTGGGATTCCGACAGGTGTGTAGTAAGTTGGTTGATCCCACAGTCAATCGAGGAACAGCTGTCGCCTGACTTCTTGCTGACTCCTAACATCGGTCGCTCTTCACCTCGACCTGCGGTGTCATAGAGGACGCGTGGATGATCGGCGGAGACTTCCTGCGATCTGGCTGGGATAGCCGGAGAACTCGCATCGCAGCCAGATCGCAGGAAGTCTCCGCTGACTCAAATCTCCGTATCAGGTCGCGTGGCTCGGCCCCTCCCTCCCTCCCACTGCCGTCGCTCCTTTACTCAAGATCTGACGAAGGCGGCCCGATCTTGATCGCAGAGTTGCTAGGATTGGAGTGAACATGTCTAAAGTTGGGTTATTTTTCAGCGAGTTCTGCAGTCCGATGCGGTCAAAAGGTCAAGCAATGCGACGGCATTATGAGCTGTTCCCATCGGCACGCGATGCCCAGCACTTCCACCATAAGGTAGCGTGCGTGCTCTTCACTCACGCACTCAAAGTCGCAGCCATAGTGAAGGCGAATGTTGCGTCCTTGCTGCTGCGAGTCCAGCGTCTGCGGCTCCTCGGTCAGCAGCAGGTAGGAAATGCCGCGCTTCATCCACTCGATCTCGTGCAGTTGCGGGGCGACCTCGCCGGCGCCTTGGCAGTCGCTCGGGTTCACGATGGTCTTGAGCAGCGCCACGACGCGTTCGCGGTCGGCGTTGAGGCCACGAACCCGCGCGAGGATGTTAAAGTACCGGATGTTCTGCTCTTGCCCCGTTTCCACGGGGGCGTTCTGGATCAGCACCGTCGTGTCGCGGTTCACGCGTTGGATCACGCGAGTGGTTACCGGAGTACTGTAGATGGTGGCGAACTTCTTTGGGTCGTGGAACGCGGTCCATGTGCGGTCGACGATGGCGTCCATCGAGTCACTCACGCATCGCACCGTCTTGGTGAATTGGAAACGGAGTACTCGTCGATCCACATGCAGCGGTCGTTGGACCCGCCAGCCAAAGAATTGTACCTCTGAGACCGGGATGCGTCGCTGGACGAACTCGGAGTAGAGCTTGAGCATGCGTTGATACACGACGGGCATCAACTGCTGGCAGTTCGCTTCGGATAGCGCCACGTAGTAGAACGGCTCGTCGTCGCCCTCGAAGAACATCCACGACCCGCCGCCCCGGCCGCTGCCCTCGCTGTCCGTCGCGGCAGACTCGTCGTCTTGCTGTTGCTCGACGTCATGGAAGCCCGTGGATCGCTCAACTGCAAGTTCACGAGGGAACTCGTCGCTGTTTAGTGCCTTTTGCAGCTTGTCGTGCCATGCGAGCCACTGTCGTAGGCCGTCGTTCTCGAGGCGAATGCGCTCCTGCATCGCCACCTGCTCCGCGTACTTGTGATGCAGTTCATGGAGCCTCGTGGCTTCATCATCATGCTGCTGCTGCTGCTCTCCTACTGACGCAACCGTCGATCCTAATTCCACAGAGTGGCCAGTCCTATCCAAAAGCGCATGCAGCCGTCGCCCCAGCACGATCTCCTGCTGTCGGATCGCCGTGGCGCTCGTCTTCTGTCGCAGTCGCGATCGAGCCACCACCTCCTTGTGTCGCTGGCGTCGTCGCGCCGCCTTGGCCTCCTGAAGCTGCCGCTGCTTCTCCTGTTGCTCTTCGTCGAGTCGCACGTCCTCGTCCAGCAGCAGATCCGTCTGGAACGACGACGGCCACCTCGGCTGTATTGCCGATCCTGGATGCATCGGTGGCGCTCGGATCTGCTGCTGCTGCTGCTGCTGGCCGGAGACCTCGCCGCCCTCGCCGCCCTCGCCCGACCACCACCATGCGCTGCTATCTGGATTGGAAGACCAAGACCCGTCGTGTTGGTCCATCGTCGGATCTCTGCGAGCTCAGGAAAGGAGTGGTTGGTCGACTAACCGGCGTCAGTGCTGGATCGGGGATCGGGAGCTCGAGCGAGCCACGAGGTCCGTCCTCTTGGCGGTCCGAGACGTGTTTTTGCGGCCGCGTTACGAGTCTTGTGGGGCTTTTCCCGATGTGTTTCAGTGTCGGAAGTGTGACGACTTTCGACTCGTGTGCCCGACTGGCCGGGCGGACCGGATCTCCTCGGGGTACACTGACGTCAGACAGTCAGTAACTACCGGAACGGAGTGAGTGGTCCTCGTGCAAGTCCAGCGCTGGCTGCGCCTTCTTCGCTCGGGGAGCGAGCGTCCGTCCAGCTGGTGCCTGCAGCGCGAGAGGACGGTCGTCGGATCCATTTCTGATATTCATATCGACAGAAGGTGCTGCATAGGGACGTCAAGCTCGTGGAAGCCGAGAGGTGACGTTAGTTACACGCAGATTCGCCAATTCCCATACGTTTTTGTCCGGAAGAGACACGAACGAGTGCAAAAAAGCCCAACGAGTTTACAGAGAGCGTAACATACAATACAAGCTGCATCCATCCGGAGATGATGATGATGATGACGCATCGATGGCTGGCGGACATGCGGACGGTATCAAAAGCGCTCAACGCATATCTGATACGATTCAGACTTGGATGGTCACGATAAAACCCTGCTGCTTACTTATGCCAATTTGAAACTCAAATGACAGCAAATCTGTCTGTAAAGTGGTGTCGATAGCTTGCGTTGTTACAAAAATGTACATGTATATTGCTGTCTCCAACATGTGGAATACATGTAAACACCCGTTGGTTACGGTCCAGAGGCGTTATTTGCGGTTTCGGTGATCGACAAGGTCCGCATCGGAGTGACGAGCTGCTCCCATCGCACCAGCGCCTCGCCCATGTTCATGGCCACGAAGGGCACGCCCGTGCATGCCGCCGTCTCGCGGCCCACATTCAGCACCCCGCCGTACTCGATCTCAATGCAGTTCTCCTCTTCAATCTCCGTGAACGACAGGTAGCTGAGGCCTTCGCGCATCCACTCGACCGTGGGGTTGGGCGCGAGGGTGCTCAGTCGCGGGAAGCACTGGTCCGGGTCGAGAATCGAGGTCAGAATCGTCACTCGCCGTCGCGTGGCGCCCCTCCCCGCTCCGCTCAGCGCATCGGGCGCCGTGGCGATCACGCAGTCCTGCACTTGCACCACCAAACTGGCGAAGCGCATCCGCATCACGGCGTTCTCGTCCGGGTACGTGCGCATCAGCACGCATGTGTGGGCGTCCACATGTTGCAGCACGCGGGAGGCCATGGGACTGCGGTACATCTGATTGTACAGCTCCGGAGTGTTGATGATCTTCCACGTTTCGCTGGTTAGCGTGTCCGTCGTGGCATGACAGCCAGACGAATAGGCGCTGATGCGCTTGGTGAAGCGGTGCTGCATCGTGAGTTTGCGCGCATCCGCCGGCCCGTCCTCGTGCATCGAGAAGAACACCTGCCAGCCGAAGCCTTCGTCGTGCAGCGTGCGGGCGCCAGGGCCGCGAAGCAATTCCTGCATCCGCTGGTATACCTGGAACGCCAGTTCATGGCAGTGCGGCCGCGTTAGTGGCTGGTAAAAGATAACGGGCTCGTCCTCGGAGAACACGACCCAGCGGCCTTGGTTCGCGCCGTCTTGCAGCTCCAGTTCCGCCCCCAAGCCATCCGACACGCTGCGAGCCGGCAATCGCTCGTTCTCGAGGCCCAGCAGTTTCATGAAGCGCTGCCACTCGTGGTAGCGCTCGGTGAGTCGGCGGTTCTCCTCGCTGATGGACTCTTGCTGCAGCACCAGACTCAGATAGCGTTGTTGCACCAGCCGCGCCGCAGTACTCGGCACTGGAGCAGGCGCCAGCGCGTCGCTCTCGTCCTTCTCCCCGAGATCCAGAGCCTGCGACAGGCGGCGGATCGCGTGCTCCAGCTCGCGCGTCAGCCGCTCCGCCTCCACGCGCTTCACCTCGATGCTGTGCTTCTCCGCCAGTCGCTGCCGCTGCATCCGGTCGCGCTGGCGCGCGCGCCGCACCTCCGCGGGGAGCCGCCGGCCTCTTGGACGATGCGCGCCCTCGTCCTTCACCTGGACGTCCGTCACGGTCAGCTGCGCAGTCTTCAGCGCCGCCGAGGGCTTCAAATCCACGTCCAGAAGCATCGAGTTGTCCGCCATGGCGCTTGTTCCCCTTTGTTACACGTTTCTAGAGTGGTTGCGTCCAAGCGGACGCGATAGGTCAAAGCCATGCTCTCTCCCCTCTTCACCCGGACTATCGCTTTGATTATGGGCGTGTTGGGATGACAAAATGTGAATGTGTCCGAGGATGGTTCCTGAGGCGCGTTGCCATGAAACCGGTGCAATACCGGTACATGCGACATGTGTGAAGCGAGGTTTTTCGAAACCACTGCAATTGAGCACTACTTATTTAGGACATGGCTTCGCATGGTGACGAAAAACGCTTCGAGCTAGCATTTCGCAGTTAAGAGAGGAGGTAGTCCACGGCGTGGCGGCTTCGGCTCGAAGCGTTCGCTGTGTCACTCGCTCCAGTTTCGCCTTCGCTCTCTGGCAGGGTGCTCTCTTCACTGCGAAGCCTCGTCGTGTCCACTTCCAGATCCACGTCTGACTCATTACTATGAGAAGCGCCAAACGAAGTAACTTCGTCCGTGAAGCGCTCGTCCGTAATTTGCCTTGAAACGTTGCAAACATTCGCGTCCACAATCGCATGCAACGCAGCGAACGCGTCGGCTTCCAGAACGTGATTCACGATGTGCCCGTGCGAGTCGAAGTACAGGAAGATGCGCGTGGGGAACACCATCGTCTGCTCGGTCAACAGCGCCGTAAAGCCTTCGTCGGATAGGAGATGCGGGAACATGGCGGCGACCATCGCGCGGGTCGGTCGTCCCGAGAACTCACCAACCGACTCGACCACACAACCGCCCAGGTCGCAAGGTTGCCTGCTTTCGTCCTGCTCCACTCCACCGTCTGTGACGTCATCGTCTTCCACGTAGGTGACGATCCGATTCGAGAGGTTGGTGTACTTCCAGTGGTGGAAGCGGTTGTTGTAGCAGCCCCACTGCCACACGAAGAACGGGAGGCTGCCTCTCCTGTCTATGGCTGCCTCGGGGTGCACACGCGCCAGGAACCTGGGGAGTTCATTACTGGTGCGACGTCTGGACAGGGCGCCGAACACACGGTTGTAGCTGTCCATGACGCCCAAGACATCACTCTGGAAGTGCTGGCGCGCCAGCATCAGCCGCATCACGTGCAAGTCGCGGCGCTCCTCCAGTAAGCGCACCTGCTGGCGGATTTCATTCATGTCCAGCGTCAAGTTGAGCACGTTGGACTCGAAGGCGGCGTACGCCTTCCGACTGGCCTTCTGCTTGGCGCTCAGGTAGGTCTTCGGTTTGCGCTTGGGTCTGGGTTTGCGTCGGAGGCTGACCAACGATCTGGAAGATGCGGGAGGCGACGCGCTGCCTCCGTCGGGAGGGTCTAGCAAGTCCGAGATGTTCATGGCCTTGTCTGGGAAAGCCAGGCAGCTTGGCCACTTGCTTCGTGTGTCCTTGAGCTTCTCGGGAATGGGTGAAGACGGACTGCGCGACTGAAAGCGAGGAAGAAAAAATCGAAAAAGCATGTTGCCCACCCATAGCTGAAAAGATTTGTCAGCTCGCGGTATTTGTTGCAGCGGGTATCGAAAGATCAACATTAGTATACACAAGGTTATTATAGATAAGAGGGAGTTTGCTGCTAAGTGAAAGAGCGAAGCGACTAAATGTGTAAGGTTATTGTGTTTTACATCGGCTATCCTCCCTCAACTTGACGCTGAAGATCTGAACATGTATCTTAAAACAGGCTACTGTGTCCGCGCGAGATTGTAACAACATCGGACTGGCTTGGGGTTCTATCATATCTATCGGTATACCGGTATCCGGATGCGATTTAAAAAGCTTCAACTTGCTGCTCTTCCGGTGTCCATTGCTTGTTGGCAGCTACTGAGCCACCGCTCGTCAGGCCAACTCCACTTCCAAAGCGGCAGCAAGGGTGCACCAGCGCTATCTGCCATAAGCGGCACTCCAGGTGGCATCAGCCCATTGCGTGTCGGCAGGAGGAGCTCGTAGCCGTCAGGAAGGCTTTGCGGCCAGCGTGGCTCGGATTTGTCCCCACCCCCGTCGTCAAGAGCACCGCCAAACCCATCACTGGGTCGCACTCCGGGGAGCGTAGACTGACACCGCTGGGGGCATTGCCAGCTGGTCTGCAGCTTCGCTCGAAGGGCTCGCAGCATTGTCGCTCGCATATTGTCCACGCACTGTTTCGCCAGGTATGACCGGACGTGGCGCTGAATCTGAAGTGCCGCATCTCCCTTTCGAATGCGTGATGCGAGCACCTTTGGCAGCAGGAATCGAGCGATCGTTTGCACTGCCGAAGCTGCGATTGCGAGCGCTCTGAGGTCGTCTCGCTGCTGGGTCTGGTCCGCCATTGCGACTGGAGCCTCAGCATGACCGATATCCTCGCTGTCTTCGTCGTTGCTCTTATAGTCGTCGTCCGCGTTTGCCTCGTTCGCCGTGGATGCAGGCGGAGGCGCCACTTTCCCCACTTGGACCGAACAATCTGGCTGATTGTGCTTCTGTTCCCATTGATGCGCTCGCTCTGCCGGTCCAGCATGCTTAATAATGCGTACGGGGGTTCGTGACGGCGCCTCTGTATCCAGCATGTTGCGAGTATGCTTTTTGCACCGAGGTGCAGAAGTTGAGAGGTCGGTGGTTTGTACTCCCAGAGTTCCCAAGGGTGCAGCGTCCATCCTTGACTGGATACCGTCAACCATCACGTTTGCAGCGCCATATCTCTCGATGTGAGCTGGTTTTCCACCTCCGTTAGCAGTCATAGTAGCAGTGGAATCCTCGGCGATGGCATTTGAATCGGAAGGAGCCGCCTCGTGGGAGCAATCACACGGTAGTATAGCATGGGTCTTGCCTGCGGCTTGAAGGGGTGTGACCACTTGGTCGGCAGTGCTCCACTCGATGGGAGTCGAGACGCTAGTCGAAGCTGCGCTTCCAGACGGACTGATCGTCGAGTGGTTCCTCCAGGATTGGTATCTGCGCAGCAGTTGAAGGCGAGCTCGCTCCAGTGCAACCGCACGTTCTTGCTCACACTTCGCCTTGTGTAACAAACAGGAGACGCGGTACCGGGCGTAGACTCTCTGGACGGTGCGCGCGGCACCATGCTGAGTCAATTGAACGATCTGCGCATGTCGTGCCTTCTCCTCCTGCTCCTTTCGCTGCCTGTCGCTCTCTAACGCTCTCCGCCAGTAGCGCTGGATGCCGGCAGCGGCTCGGTTCCTTTCCAGCGCCTTGGTTTGCTGCCGCCGACGTAGAAACCGAGAAACCATTCGTTGTATGGCGACAACGCTGTGCAGTTCAAGACGGTACGTCACCACACGCATCGTGGCACCGGCGTAGCTTCTCGCCAGGTTGTGCCGAGCCACCATCCCCACGAGTCGACGGTAACGCGCTAACGTTGTGCCTCGCATGCTTTTGCTCAGCTTCACTCCATGGATGTGGCGCGGCATCTTCGCTCGGCGCTTTCTCAGTTCGCCGTTGAAGACGCTGGAGGTGTCACTACCGGCAATCGAAAGCGTGGACGTCCACTCCTCCTCGTTATTGCTGCGGCGCTCACTCGAATTGCTCTCTTCGTCCTCATCTGGTTCGAGAGGGGCTTGCTGAGCCAGTACTTGGTCAATTGCAGCTTGCAGAAGGTCAGGTAGAGCGCCACGTGCTGTCCTGCTCTTCATCGCACTGTCGTGATCCAGTGGTGCCAACGCTAACCTCTCGACGCCTTCAGAAGCCGCGTACGTCTTCATAGCTGGTTTGCTGTGTGATCGCGACTGAGACGGTGTCAAGAGGTTGTTGTTGTTGCTGGTGGTGGCGGTCCGGCCGTTCGCCACAGCGCGCAACTGAGTACGACTGTAGGATTCTCGCTCATTGCCACTCAGCAGACTGTGCAACGCTTTGCTGCTGTTACCGGAGCCACCGAGCCGACGGCTGCTGGAATCTCGAGCGAGAAGCGCGGGGAGAACAACAGCCGTCTCCTTGCCTGGCGGAAGGCGGCGCAGCTTATTCGCCTGTCGGTTCTTGGACCATTGCGACCTGGTTGCCCCAAAACTGGAAAGCTCTTCCATCCTCGTCGCTGTGTTATGCGGACAGCAAGCGGGCGGAGTGAAGCCTTCACTGCAGGGGCTTCACAGCGTGCTTCTCTAGCCAAAATAAGCATGAAAAACTGCAAGCAAGCGGATAAATATAGTGTTACCAAGCAGAAACTAACAGCAACGTTTAGGAAATTGACGCCATTAAATTCAAAGTTTAACTCAAATAATTGGGAACGTTCTGACAAACGTTAGCATGGATGTATACGTATATGAACTGAAGTACCTTCCAGTATTGTTGAAGTTGACTTCAACTTCCTCTTGATTCGGTAACGACTCCATCTTCCAGATCTTTCAATTTTTCAACAGTTTTGGGAGTCGCACACATTTCCCATAAAAATCGTGTTAACGACAGTGTAAAAACACTTTGAAATGTCAACATGGACATGATTTTCTTTATACTTTTAGAAGTTTTGAAAGTGCGGCCTTCCTGGCGTGGGAGTCTGCTTCGTGTCTTTGTTTGGTTTGAATTCTTTTCTACGAAACGATACATAGATCTGGCCACGTTCGTCAATGTATTTGCATTTTGAAGTTGAATGCTGTCTTTCTGTTGTTCTCTGGGAGGATACGATCAGGGTCTGAGTCATCACCAACTCACAAATGCTGGCATCGTGAAATTGCAGGCCTGCACAGCGAAGCTCTGGCTTCTGTGTGGGTCAGGTGCTTGCCAGTACAAGTCG
>MBAC02004038.1:0-10065 GCA_001712635.2 Nothophytophthora sp. Chile5 | reverse complement strand
CCTCCGCCAGTCGTTTCTTCTCCAGAGCCGCCTGCTCCGCAGCTCGACGCTGTGCCTCCCGCTCTTCCTGCTCACGCTGAAGTCGAAGTCTTGTCCGCTCTTCCTCCTCCTCCAGACGACGACGCTCCGCTTCCTCGGCCATCTCCGCGAGCAAACAGCGGGCGAAGTACCCACGCACGTTCTTCTGGATCAACAGCGCGCTCTCTTCCTGCTGCAATCGCTCCAGTTCTCGTTGTCGCTCAGCCTCCAGCTTCCTCTGTCTGGCTTGCTCCGCCTCCAGTTCTCGCCGTCGCTCAGCCTCCAGCTTCCTCTGTCTGGCTTGCTCCGCCTCCAGTTCTCGCCGTCGATCCGCCTCCAGCTTCCTCTGTCTGGCTCGCTCCGCCTCCAGTTCCCGAAGACGCTGACGCTCCTGCTGTTCCAGCAACGTCTGCCGCTTCTGCCAAGCCACATGACGTCGCTGGAGCTCCTTCCTGGCCAGAAACTGCCTCGCAAAGCACTGAAGTCGGAGCGCTCGACTCTGACACAACGCTGCGAAGAAGATCTGGCGGCCGAGACGGCCACGCCACGTCCGTTGGATCTGCATGGCTCGGAACTCGCACAATGCCTCGAAGAAGACACGGCGACCCACATGGCCTCGATACACGCGCTGGATCGTCGCCACCGCCAGCTTGGCGCGTTGGAAGCGACAGATCGCCACGAAGACCTTGACTCGCTGCTGAATGACGATCAGTGCGTCACGCATCTCGTAGTATCGGCAGCGAGCTTGCATGCCTCGCCACTGGCTCTGGATCAGGGCCACATACGCGAACAGCTTGGCTGCTTTGGCTCGTTCAAGGGTTTCGAGCACGCCCTTCTGCAGGTAGATCTTGGTGGCGCCCATCTGGAATTCCTCGGGGGTTTCCAGCTGGAACTGGGTCACCAACGCTCGACAATGAGCTTCGCCGAAGTTCTCGCCATCCTCGCGTTGCTGTTGCTGCTGCTCGGGACTCAAGAAAAGCTCGAATTGAGCCGCAAACTCGGCATGAAGCAGGCGATTGGGATACCCGGCACGAGCGATGCAGATGGCTTCGATGACTCCAGCGCAGCGCAATTGAGTGGCCACCATCTTGGCGTCCAATACCGTGGCGCTCTTGACACTGTTCGGCTTGATACAGCGGATATAGTGGACGTTGGTCTCGTTGATCGTGGCCATGAGCGCCGTCAGCGACTGCTTGAACTGCATCCCCACCGTCTTGTCGCCTGCTGAGCCTCCACTGCCTCTTCCACCGCCGAGCTTCCGTCCCGAGCCGCCAGATTTGAGCCCTTGCCGAGCAGATTCCGCCTCCTTCTTGGCCAGGAAGAGCATTCCAGTGAACGGCTCACTACTACCACACATCAGTCCCGAGAGATCCGAGAGCAAGGCGTCCTTGTGCTTCTCCAAGAACCCCGTGGCGTCATACAATACACTGCCAGCGTAATGGTGGATGGCGAACTGGGTCTTGCAGAGCCGAGGGAAGTCGATGAGCGTCTTGTGGTTGCGATAAGCCGTCGACAGCTTGCTCACGAACCCCTCTTCATTGCCCCGAGGTCGTACGACCTCTTCGTTCAGTAAGGCCATGACGCCCATTCGACCTTCCAATAGTGCCAAGGTGTCGCTATTGTCCGCGTACGCAATATGCGCCCAGGTGATATGTTCCCGTTCATACTCGTCCTGCACAGCCTTGAACACATCTTGCGTGAACTTGTGCTGCAGCTTCTCGTTGGCGTAATTGATGCACAACTGCTCGAACGAATTGTGCTCGAAGCTCTCGAAGCCGAAGATGTCCAACACGCCGATAGAATGTGTCGATCGCCGAGCTGCAGCCCCCAGACTGGCGTTGATACCTGCCACTAGCCACTCGAAGACACTGGCGTAGATGGCTTTGGCCAGTGCGTCACGACCCGAACGCGCTTGTTCCGCTGTTAATGGCACCAAGTACACGTCGCCGGCCGCCTTCATGGTCCGATGACACAATGCCTTGGCCATATTGGTGGGATCCAGACCCAGCAACAGACTGGAGTACTTTACTGACTCCTTCACCAGTTCACAGGCTTCGTCATTCTCGGGCTTCGAGGTGAACTGCGCTTCCCCCAAGTGGAGAATACCCGAAAGCGTCTGGAAGAGCGCGTGTTGCTGCTCGGCATTGAGGCCCAGAAGTGTCAAAGCCTGCTTGGTCTTGGCGAAATGTGTGCGGTCTCGGGCTTGCTCGGCAGGACTGGGTACCTCGCTCTCCGGCTTGATCTCCTGACTCGATTTCTGGGGTTTTCTGTGGCCTGGACGTGTGATCTGCTGTGGTTCTTGAGCCCGAAGATACGCGAATCGTGGACAGTCATCGCCCAATGCCAGCGCGTCACGCTCGGCCTCAGCAGCGCCATGTAGAAGCTGATAGAAGATGTGGTAGTTGCGTTCGCCACGCTCATGTGAAATCACACGTGTCTTCTCTAACAGATACGTTTCGCACTGGGCGCCGACTAGTGCCTGTTGTCGGTCGAACTGGAGTTGTGTGAACTTCCCGAAGCGACTGGAGTTGTCATTGCGCGTGGTCTTGGCGTTGCCGAAGCTCTCAAGTAGCGGATTCACCTGGATAATCCGCGTCGTGATGTCTTCATGGCTACTGCCACTCGAACTGCTGGAGGCAATAGTGGCCAGATTGTCCATGAGGATCTTGGTGGTCTCGGTCTTGCCGGCGCCAGACTCGCCACTCACTAAGATGCTCTGATTGCGGTCGCTCTCGCGCATATGGCGGTAGGCTGCCACCGAAACGGCGTACACATGTGGTGGCAGATCTTGACGACTCGAAGCACGGAGATACTGCGCATGCAACTCGGGCGAATAGAGTTCATTCAGCCATTGATACGGATTCACCGCCAGACAGATCTCGCCGGTATATGTATACGGTCGACGCGCACGGAAGCGCTTCTTCAGGTTCCGGAGGATAGCGGCTTCATGCAGATGATTGAGCTCAATCATGTTGTCCAGACCGGCGGCGGACCGCGTTAGCTGCGCGTTCTGGAGCGGGAACCCGCCCGCGACGTCCATCGCCACGACGCGGCGCTCGCCGCTTCGGTCATCGTGGTCGTGATCTGCATCGTCGGGTTCTTTGTGCGCACGTTGGACACGAACTGTGACCATCCGCTTGGGCTCGTTGACCTCCTCGACGTATACTGGAAGCCACGCGGCCTCGGCGTCTGAGACGTAGCACCGCGCGCCCACCGCCACGCTCGGAGTCATCGCCACCTCCGTCTTCATTGGCGCCTCGCCCCGCCTGCTAGTCTCGCCTGTAGATGGCGGCATGGCGTCGCTCTGCTGCTATTTGTGTTGGTTTCTGCTGATAAAGGCACGGGAAAGGCGCGGCGCGGCGCGGCACGGGTCTGGATGCTCGAGCGATCGCTTGCCAGCCCCCTGCTGAAGCTGGCAAGAAAGAACCGGGAGGCAGCAGATGGACGGACGCGTCGTGTTCTGAGCGTCGCCCTTGCCGTCTGGTGCTGAAGTGGGGAAATGCGCAGCTCCGGCTGGCCGCGTGACCTCTGAAGTGGAGAGGAGCCAGTTGAACTCGTTATTCAGCGTCAATAGTCGTTATAAAGGGTAGGATACCTCGTTATTGAGGGTTTTGGGGTACCCCGAATCCCGAGAGTCAGATGGCAAAACGGCTTTTTTCGTGCAGTGTTGTGAGTTTGATACGAGAGCGGTCGGTCGTTGCCATGTTGAGCCTCTAGGGGGTATGACGCAGCAGCTGGGCGGCTCTCCGGCTGGTGGGAGGACGAAGGAGCGGGTGTTTGCACCGAAAGAGCGTCGGGCATCATGCGATTGGGAGATTTAGAGGCGTCGGCACTTGAGTATGCGTGCATGACATGCTGATACATTGCTGAGCGATCCAGTAGGTTTCCGGACGCAGCGGCACCAGTTTGAGAAGGAGTTGGTGATAACGCGCTTACACATTATCATAGGGATATCCGGATGTGCATTGCAACCCTGTACTTTCCCGAGCAGAGGCGCTCGCACGACTTTAAAGCATACCCGAAGCGGCGTTCGGGTGGGTACATGCAGGCTGATATAGAGACACTGAGATCTGCTGGGGCACATGCAGAAGCGCGCCTTGGGTTGGGGGGCGTCAGGCCCATGCAGAGCTGCATTGGACGAATCTCCAAGCCCTTGCTTCTACAGTTCATCAGCGCTTATCAAATAGAAGCGGCTGGTTTCTAAATGCGTCGGCTACAAAGCGTTTCTAAGAGCTGGAGAAACTCAAACCGTCACCCGCGTGATTAAATGTGACAGCTCGAACGGTACATGGCGTGTGTAGCCACTTGGAACCGGCTGCTGCTGGCTTCAAGTGCAGTTCCAGTTGCGGTGAGTAACACCACCGGAAGTGGGCCGGAAGCGCATGACGCGTGCCGCAGAGGCCGCTCCACCCACTTGGCCGGCTCATCCTGTGGCCGGGATGGCGGCGCCAGCGGCCCCACCGCGCTCGCCATTCGCTGAGCCCGTGAGTGACCCGGCCGCGTCGTGGAAAAGAGCCACACTGATTCGGGCAAGTTGCCATCGCCGTTTGTGGCCCTGGCAAACTCAACATGTCAGTGGCGAGGGCGTATGCCCCTTTGTTGGTGCCAACGTGACTGAACTTTCCTTCCGAATCAGGCTGCTGCCATCGCGGATCGTTTGGATGGAGAGGCGCCGCAGTGACGTAGATCATGCAGTCGATCCTCGCCAGCATGCATTAACAGCAGAAGTGGCTGTATAGATACTGGTATATCAGCAGGGAGTGGAGCCTGAAAGCTGTACGCGGATAACTCACCGGCATACAGAGAAGCAGAGCTGGTCTAGAGGAAGCTGCCATAGATCCAATCATTCAAATTAACGTTCCACGTCGAGATCGCTGTGGTGGCCAGCGGAATCCTACCGATGTCTGGTGATCTACACGAATGCGCTGCTGGGTAGCACGAATGCCGCTGCTGTTGATCAAACAGCAGTTGGTCCCAGTTTCTGGCAGAGCATCAATGCACGCACCAAGCAGGTGCAGCGTCGTTACGATCATGCAGCGACTTCAAATCGTCCGCAGCATGATGAGGATACCGCGATGGGGACAATGCATATCTTTGTGAAGCAGATAAGCAAGCGACGTATTGAGATACAGCGAGATTCAGGTCATTCTGCTGATGTCTATGCGCTGACGCCTCTCTCAATGATGAAGGGGGAACGGGTATTTCGTCGTATGACGCACAGTACAGACACATGTCGTGGGAATCTTAATGGGAGCAACACATTTTCTTGTTTAGAAAGCCAACGAGGGAGCCGTGCCCAATTCAGATCCCTCCGTCGAGCGTGAAGCACCCTCTGTGCCTCTGTGCCTCCCATTCCACAGGCCACCCAATCGGTACGTACAGCAACTATAACATGCTTCAATGACGACAGCTAGGTCGTCTATGCATCCGTGAGCGCCGCAACACCCGGGAGCTCCTTGCCCTCCAACAGCTCGAGGCTGGCGCCGCCGCCCGTGGAGATGTGGCTCATCTTGGCACCTAGACCCGCCTGCTCGACAGCGGCCACCGAGTCGCCGCCGCCCACGATCGTAGTCGCACCGCTGTCCGTGCACTCAGCAAGCGCCTTGGCCACGCCAAACGTGCCCTTGGCGAACGCAGGGAACTCGAACACGCCCATGGGGCCGTTCCACACGACGGTGCGGCACTCCTTGAGCTCCTTGGCGAACGTGGCCAGCGAGTCCGGACCGATGTCCAGGCCCAGCCACTCGGCCGGGATGGCATTGGCAGCCACCGTCTTGAACGTGGCATCCGCCTCGAACTTGTCGGCGATCACCACATCAGTGGGCAGCACGAGCTTGACGCCGCGCGCCTTGGCCTCCTTCAGGATCTCCTTGGCAAGCTCCACCTTGTCCTCCTCGATGATGGACTTGCCCACGTCCAGGCCTTGCGCCTTGTAAAACGTGAAGATCATGCCGCCGCCGATCATGATCTTGTCGCACTTGTTCAGCAGCGACTTGAGCACGGGGATCTTGGTCGAAACCTTGGCACCGCCGATGATGGCTCCCAGCGGGCGAATCGGCGCGTCCACAGCGCCGGAGAGGTACTTGAGCTCCTTCCCCATCAGGAAACCGCCCACATTGGTGTCAATGTACTGCGTCACACCCGCAGTGGATGCGTGCGCGCGGTGGGCCGTGCCGAAGGCATCGTTCACGTACACTTCGGCGCCGTGGGCGAGCTGCTTGGCGAACTTGGGGTCGTTCTTCGTCTCCTGCTTGTAGAACCGCACGTTCTCCAGCAGCACGATCTCGCCATCTGCCAGCTCCTCAATACCGGCATCCACTTCAGCGCCAATGCAGTCATCCAGCTTCTTCACGGGGCTGCCCAGCAGCTCGCTAAGGCGCGCGGCCACGGGTGTAAGGCGCAGATCGTCATTGTTCTCCCCGACCTTCGGCCGGCCCAAGTGCGAGCACAGCACGGTGCGCGCGCCGGCGCTCTGCAGCAGCTGCAGCGTGGGCAGCACGGCGCGGATGCGCGTGTCGTCCGTGATCGTGGGCGGCGACTGGTTCTTTTTGAAGGGGACGTTCAGGTCGGCGCGAACGAGGACACGCGTGCCCTTGAGGCTGCGACGCTGCGCCAGCTGCTCCAGACTCAGCTTGGCCGAGCTCATGGCGCGGGCCGCGGCGGCCACGGAGCTGGCAGGCCGCGTCAGCTGCAGGCTCATGTGCTTCAGTCGCAGCATCTTGATAGATAATGAGAGGGGAATAAGAGGCTTGATGTCTTGGCGCCAAATGCGATTATGATGGGGAAAATCTTGGGGCCCGCGATCTCTTGCGGTGTCTTTGCAGCCTCGATACGTACCAAGCAGCACAGATCGGCTGCTGCCACGGACTCGATTGATTTGCATGAAACCTGTTATAATCACTTCAGTGGGTCTAGTGGAATGGAAAGGATTTGCTAAAACGGTTGGAACAGTATTTGGTGGTGACTTTGAGAATGCATACCCTGAGAAATATGCAGTGATCTCGATCTGCTCGACGTTTGCCCATCTTCCAAAGAGACGCGTTTCCACAACCGCCAAAAGTCATTAAACTGGTGCAGGCACCGGCACTTTCGTTTTAAGTTCGATCTTTTGCGTCGTTTTCAAAGAAACGCATGTGGGACGTCCCAGAAATGTGGAGCGCACCATCTTCTGATACTGGGTCAGATGTGAAACGGGTGGGTTTGAAACAAATCCTGTGTGCGAGATGAAGACCCACTCGGCTCAGTTGACCCGCCCGCCGCCGAGCCAGATTGGAAAAGCGGCAAGGAGCATCATGACGTCGGGCGAAGCGGTGGACTGTCGGCGCTTCCTGAGCGCGTGGACTCGTTATCGGGACAACCAGCCGCAGCAGGAGATGCAGCAATCGAACCGCGATATCGCCGAGCAGGTAGAACCTGCTTTGAATCGCGGTATTGCTGCTATTGAGAGCGGGAAGAAGCGCGTGCTCATCGTTCTCGTTCACCTTCCGGAATGAGAGCAGTATCAGCAGATGGCTCTTCATTTCCAGCGATTGATGCACGACGAACATGTACGATTACTGTTGTCTTCGTTGTCGCTTCGTATACTATTGATGGAGGAAGATCAAGATGCATTTACCTCCTCCCCGCTTTGTTTCTCAGGATAGCGACGAGTTGAAATCTCTGGAGCTCGAACTGGCGCCGGTATTGCGTGAAATCAATGCGCTTGCTAACAAGGCAATGCCAAAGGATACGCTTTCATCGGTGCACATCCCTCTGGCAGCGGAAATTGTCAAGATGCGAGAAGAGCGAGCTCGCATGGCTAGTATCAACAAGGCGGACGCCAAGATACTCGGAGGACCCAAAGACCAGAAGCAGCAAGCTGCAACTGGTACTGGTAGTACTGAGGGAGTGACGCCTTTGGACTCAGCAAAGCCAGCCGCTGTAGCGACAGCAGCGCTTCGCAACGACTTTGTGGCGGACGACTTCAAGTCGATGCTGGAGCTTCCGAGTGCACCAGAGGAAAAACTTTCTACAAAGGCAATGCGAAAGCGAATCGGGTACGTGCGGCGCAGTGATACGTGTGGATTTAATTGTGCATTTTCTTCCTTCTTGGCTCAAATTGGCTAATGCGCTCTCTTTACAGCCTTGTCGATCGCTCGGGTACCCAAGCAAGTGCATCGGAGACGATGGCGAGGGAAGAACAGGAATCCATCCAGTCGGACATGATGTCGCTGGCCAAGCAACTGAAGGACCGCACGCAGACCATCAATCAGTCTCTGGCGGAAGATGTGAAGATCCTGGACGCTGTGGGCCAGAGCGCCGAGTTCAACACGACGCTGCTGGATCGCGAGAACGCCGTACTGAAGCAGCAGCTGGCCTCCAGCATCGGCTTGTGGACGTCGCTGTGGCTCGTGGCCATGCTGGTCGTGGTCTTCATCGTCACGTACTTCTACATGAAGCTCTTCTCGCGAAGGTGGTGAGGGAGCGTCGTGGCCTCAGACATCCGTCATCCGATGTCAACTTAGTGGCCGATAACTTAGCTTCAAAGGCAACACGACCGGATCCGTTGCCGTGTCGTTGACTTTAGCGGCGTAATGCTTCGCTGGATTGTTTCGGTACCGTAGCGCTTTAGCGACATACCATCTCTTCAACATTGCGTTCACTGTAGTGGGTTTAATAAAAGATTGGGAAACGCGCCTGGAATGGAACATTTTAGAAACCGCCCAACACTTTTGCTGGCGCAAGGATTCCCGGTCCGCGCATTTCTATCTGGTCTTGGATCATGGTGCGCAGACACGCTAATTTACCGTTTGGAATGAATGCAGAATTAGCATGCAAGGCGCTGGCTCCAAGAATACGTGCGTGCGATCCACGATGACAAGAACTCGAGGAACTCCTGCGTCCTCAGACAATCTGCGTCCTCGGCTTCGCACGACAGGGCGAGTCCAGCGACAGCCACAAATGGACCTTGCGTTTTGGGCTTCAGCTGGCATAAGTCAAAACGTCGCTGACACTCAAAGCAGCTCGGGTCAGTTCTGAGGAAACAGAGCGACTGCTCTCCGGTGCCCTGGCTGTCGCTGCCAGTGAAGCGCATTCATGTTCAGCAAACCCGCAATGTTCCAGTTGGTTTGGAGGCAAAATTCCGACTTGAGGTGGTGGGTTACGATCCCAATCACATCAGCTCTGCATATGGCTGTAACACACTTGCACAAAATCTTAGCTTGCACCAACACCTTTGATATATGATAAAGACTGAGTCATTGCTGGTGCAAATGTGCTCTGTTCTCTTTAAACCTTTGATATAGAATGCTGGTAATACACGCTATAAATACCTTTTAACAGAGGTTTCGGTATGCGACAGACTCCCAGCCGATGACGTCAGAATGTCAATCTCCAGACAGAAACGGAATCAGGTCGACAGGCACCCAAACCAATCCGAATTCTGGTAAGATTCCTGGTGTCGCAGTGTCGTCAGGGCATACAAACGGCCATACTCACGCCGTTTGGCTATTCCTCTCCTGGTTTAGCACCAGATTGTCCGACTGTCTGCATGGAGGTGGACAAACGGCGTGAACTGGCCCCGCCCTGCCTCACTGCCATTTTACAATCTGCCTAGCCGATCGACGAAACAGCAACACGAGAAGCGGGGACGTTTACCTCCATGCAGACACAGAGAGCAATGCTGCGACTTGGACGATCAGCGGCCGCGGAAGCGACGACCTGCGGGTGTTTAATGGCGTCGACGGTGCGCAACAGTCTGCAAATGCAGTTGCAACATCGCAGCGCGCGTGTGTTGCAAAGTACCTATCAGACACAAAGTCGACGCTCTCCGGCAAGTGGCACTAGCCCATTGGGTGTGGCGTTTGTCGGCGCAGCGGCGCTCAGCGTGGGGCTGGAGCTCCAGATGGAAGGCGTCGCGCACTCGCACGCCGCCATTGAACCGGCTCAGCACCAGCGGAAACACCGCTGGCATCTGTTTGACCAGATCGGCGCTGGCGCCTATGGCGTCGTGCGCATCGGCATGCACGAAGAGTCAGGCGAGGTGGCGGCGGTGAAGATCGTGCCGAT
>MBAC02004027.1:0-11775 GCA_001712635.2 Nothophytophthora sp. Chile5 | reverse complement strand
CGAGCCGCCAGTACAAGTTGCCCAATCCGGCACTTGGATCAGTGGGCTCGAGGCTTCGAGGGCCGTTTGGTGCGAGCTGTTTATTATAGGCGTTGTCTCTATAACGAGCTCGCGAGCAGGAAGTTTTGAAAGCTCAGTCTCACTTTCCCTTTCACCTCGCGGAGTGAACACCTGCCTCGCCACCCCTCAAGATCATCCGGGGTGACTGCAGTGGACATGCCCCCCAACCACGCGGGAAAACCCTTCTTCCAATGCATCAAGGCGAGCCTCAAGAGCGTGGTCAAGGACCCTTTCGTCATCGAGAAGCTCTCGAATGGAGTGCGACAATCCAAGACCCTATAGAGGGGGACGCGTCCTGCGCCACGGTCTCGTGAAGTATAAGACTTGCTCGAGGTTGTGGAACCGGGAGCTAAACGCGTCCAGCAACATTTGGAAGATAGCACGGAATGCAGTTCAGGGCCTTGCTAGGCGGACTATCTTCGACGAGCCCAGTAGCTCTTTCAGTGGTACTACGTCGGTATCACAAACCCAAGATTTACAGGAGTTAACCCTTAAAAACCAATCAGTTCACCAATAAGACGCCGTAAGACGCGAATCAATATCCGGATGTCCGGATACTGAGGCATGGAGCATCAACTACTGATATACCGGTAGAAATCTTACAGAATAAACCGGTATAGTTTTCGAGCTTACTTCAACGCCACCTCCCGTCCCTGGGAAGCATTCGTGCTTGTGCTGTTATCCAGCTCGCGCCCGTAGTAGGAAACACCCGCCGAACCTCGCTCATCTCGCGGGTGTTGTTGACTCTTTCTCGCGAGATCCGGCTGTGTTGCCGAAGCAGACGATTTGTTAATGAGCAGGATGAAAGCAGGAGCACTTGCAACTGATCCTGCTACGTGCACTGCTCTAGGGCCTCCTACTAGGCACGCTGGCGCATGAAGAATGCACGGGCTTGAACTCGGGACGGCGGCAGCGCCGGTGGAGGCGACAAGCACGGAAACATAACGAGTGGGCTGTGAATTTTCGAAGACAGACACTACTAGTGTTTTGTGGCGCCTTTAGTCGCGGGTTTCGACCCGTGTCGACTGTCGCTCCCGCTTTTTAGCTGTCGCTTTTGCCTCCCAACCGCGACTCTGTTGGCGTTGAACTTGGTGACGTGAGCCACAAGCATCACGCGGTTCTCCTCAGCCGAGAACGTCTGCCGTTTGCGAGCGTAGCCGAAGTAGTAGAGTGACAGCAATGAGATCATGAACAGGAAGCCGAGGGCGTCCACGAGTCCCTTGTCCTGGAACGCCACGATGGCCACGATGGTGAGCAGCCAGACGCCGATGGAGTAGACGGCGCCAGCAATCCCCCAGGGACTGCGGAACGCGGAGCTCTTGATGTTGCGGTAGTTCCGCTTAAGTGCGATGTATCCGACGCATTGTCCGACATACGCCGTGGACGCGGATAACATGCAGACGCCGAAGAGGTTGCTCGTCAAGGAAGGCTCGAAGTATACGATGAGACACAGGGCGTAGCTGCACGCAGATCCGAGCAGCAGAGCGGCGTAGGGCGTTTGGGACGTGAGTGTTGTCCAGGTCACGAAGGGCAGCAAGAGTCCGGACTTCCCCATGGCCACGATGAGCTTCCCGTAGCACCACATGAATCCGAAGGCGGTGGCGTAAGTGGCTGGCAGCGCCAGGAGGATCGCAGTGTGGCGGGAGGAGTGGAAGAGCAGTGCGAAGCCATTCTCGAGTGGAAACAACAGCGACGGCAGAGTCGCCAGACCCGGGGGGAGGGAGACAGTCACGAGGAACACGGCCAGGCCCGTGACGAAGAGCGTCACGATGCACGAGACCTGAGCCACCGGAATGATCTGCTTGGGCTGATCCGCCTGGTCACTCGCCAGACTGAGCGCTTCTACACCCACGAAGAACCAGGCGGCGAGAGGCAGAGCCTTCATGAAGCCTGAGAAGCCGTCGACAAACTCCATATTCGAGTCTACGGCGTAGTCGGAGAAGCTGACGTAGGGGAGCGATCCCAGGCAGTAGAGCACAAGAATGGAGAGGGATGCGATGCCGAGGATTAGATTGGCGAGCCAGAAGACGCGGTCGCCTTTGATGTGGAAGAAGAGCGCCGTCGCGTAGAAGAGCAGCCACAATAGCGGTCGATAGGGCTCCAGACCAGGCGCTGCTTCGGTCAGTAATTGCCCCAAGGAGACCACGGCGGCGGAGACGTATGCCGTATACTCGAGCGTCTCCGAGCAGCCGATCATGAAGGCGGGGTAGAACCCGAGCGTACAGCGCGCCAGACCGTAGGAGCCGCCGGCGAACGGCAACGCGCCGGTGATTTCGGCCAAGCAGCAGCAGAGCGTGATGTAAGCAGAGGCGATGAGTAGGAAGGCGATGAGGAAGCTATAGAATCCGGCCGAGACGCCTTCGTTCCAACCGAGATACTGGCCGCCGATGACGATGGTGATGCCCAAGAAGTAGACGTCCCGTTTGCCAGGTGTGTACTTGGCAGCGGTTTTCGCTAGGGGTCCGGCGGTCGCTTGGGCTTCTCGTGGAGTTGCGTCCATGTGTGGCTGTTGATGACCCTTGCTGGATGACGAAGGCCATTGCTGCACCTTTGCGGGCATCGTGAAGACGTTGCGGCCGCTGCTGACCGCTCAGAGGGCGCAGGAACGAGTGCCCTCGGCCTCCACTGGGAGCGTGACTGCTCCGGGCGGTTATTTCGGGGACGTGTCGAATGAAGGAAAGCACCAGCATCCAAAGAGTGAAGAGTGAATGCTAAGGCGATTCTTGCCCGGTGCATTCTCGAAATCATGTACTGATACCTGCGTTATGCAGTTAGTCGCTATGAGTGGCAATCCACGGGCGTCCTGCTGCTATCGTCTACTGGCATGTGCTTCTTCCGGACTGCTTGGCTGCTCTGGAGTTGCTGGCCCCTTTTTTGCCGCTCTCCGCCTGCGACGTCTCGGTGCCTCCTCCAGCCGGTTGCCCGCTGCTGCCGCCCTTGTGCTGTCGACCTTGCCGAGCTGCCGCCACCTTCTTCACGTTGAACTTCGTCACATGCGCCACGAGCATCACGCGGTTCTCCTGGGCCGAGAAGGTCTGGCGTTGACGCGCGTAGCCAAAGTAAAAGAGCGTGAGCAGCGTGACGACCACCGAGAAGACGACGATCTCGACGCCACCATTGCCTTGGAAAGCCGCGATGGCCACGATGCAGAGCAACCAGACACTCATGGAGTACACGGCGCCGGCGATCCCCCAGGGACTGCGGAACTCGGAGCTTTTGATGTTGCGGTAGTTGCGTTTGAGCGAGATGTAGCCGACACATTGCCCCGTGTACGACAGGAAGGCGGCCAAGATACAGATCTGGAAGAGATTGGAGCCCACGGCCGGCACGAAGTACGCGATGATACACAGCGCGTAGCTGACAGCAGAGCCGGCCAACAGCGCAGCGTAGGGGGTTTCATAGTCGCGTGTAGTCTTGGAGAGGACTCGAGGTAACAGGCGAGACATGGCCATGGCGGAGATGAGCTTCCCGTAGCACCACATAAAGCCGAAGGCCGTGGCATACGTGGCTGGTAGTGACAGGACGGTGGCTGCCTCGCGTGAGATGTTGAAGAGCCGCGTGAAGCCGTGGTTGAACGGCACGAGCTCAGAAGGTAAGGACGCCAGTCCAGGAGGCAGCGACACGGTCACGAGGAACACGGCCAGACCCGTGACGAAGAGCGTCACGACGCACGAGACCTGAGCCACCGGGATGATCTTCTTGGGCTGATCCACTTGATCGCTGGAGAGGTTGAGCGCCTCCACGCCCACGAAAAACCAGGCGACGAGAGGCAGCGCCTTCATGAAACCCGAGAAGCCGTCGACGAACTCCAGATTCGAGTCTACGGCGTAGTCGGAGAAGCTGACGTAGGGGAGCGATCCGAGGCAGTAGAGCACGACGATGGCGAGCGAGAGCACGCCGACCCCGAGGTTGAACCGCCAGAAGATCTGGTCGCCTTTGATGTGGATGAACAGCGCCGTCACGTAGAAAAGCAGCCAGAGTAGTGGCCGGTACGGCTCCAGAACGGGATCACTGAGGGTGATGAGGTCGACGAAGGAGAGCACGGAGGCGGAGACGTACGCGATGTACTCGAGCGCTTCGCAGCAGCCGATCATGAAGGCTGGGTAGAACCCGAGGGTACAGCGTGCCAGGCCATAGGAGCCGCCGGCGAACGGCAACGCGCCAGTGATTTCGGCCGTGCAGCAGCAGAACGTGATGTAGGCGAAAGCCACGAGGAAGTAGGCGATGAGGAAGCTGTAGAGACCCGCCGAGATGCCGGCGTTCCAGCAGAAGTACTGGCCGCCGATGACGATGGTGATCCCCAGGAAGTAGATGTCCCACTTGCCAGGCTTGTACTTGACTCTTGTGGTGGCGGTGGAGGGTCCTGAGGTAGGCTGGGCTTCGCGGGCGTCTGGTTCCTTGTGGAGATGTCCTTGGCTCTCGGTTGAGCCGGCGGGAGCGCGTTGCTGCACGCGAATGGGGTGGACAGAGTTGCGGATGAGTGCAACGACCATCGCGGACGGCCTCGCGGTGACTTGAGGAGTGCCTGCAGGCCAAAGGTGTTGAAGGTGGTGACTGAGCGAGTTGGGTCCTATTTCGAGTGCAGAAACCCCCGAAGACGCTCGGCAGTCGTTCCCAAGTGACGGCAATATACCTAACTGGAGAATGCAAAATGTAGGAACCTCTTAGCTCGCTCGTTATCTATGAGCTTCTCCTGGACACTTTCGTGCTCTTCACCCTCACGTTCTCAGTCTGGGAGGCCTCTGTCCCTTTGGCAGACGGCTGTCGACTGCCGCTCGTGCCGCTGGTTCCGCTCCGAGACTGGTGTTTGTGCCGCACCTTCTTGATGTTGAACTTGGTGATGTGAGCCACGAGCATCACGCGGTTCTCCTGGGCCGAGAACGTCTGTCGCTTTCGCGCGTACGCGACGTAGAAGAGCGTGAGCAGCGCCCAGAGCGTCAGGAAGGCGAACACCTCGACGCCTCCGTTGCCTTGGAAGCCCGCGATGGCCACGATGCAGAGCAGCCAGACGCCCATGGAGAAGATGGCGCCAGGGATGCCCCACGGACTCTGGAACTGCGAGCTCTTGATGTTGCGGTAGTTGCGTTTGAGCGACACGTAGCCGATACACTGGCCTGTATACGCCATGAAGGCGGCCAAGACGCAGATGTTGAAGAGGTAGGCGCCGATAGACGGCACGAAGTACACGGCGAGACACAGCGCGTAGCTGACAGCAGAGCCGGCCAACAGCGCAACGTATGGGAGGTCGTCCTTCTCAGTGGTTTTGGCCAGGAACGGAGGCAGGAGACGCGACATTCCCATGGCGGCAATCAATTGGCCGTAGCACCACATGAAGCCGAAGGCCGTGGCGTACGTGGCCGGTAGGGAGAACACGGTAGACGCCTCGCGTGAGATCTTGAAGAGCCGTGTGAAGCCGGCGTCGAAAGGCACGAGCTCAGAAGGTAAGGACGCCAGTCCAGGAGGCAGCGACACGGTCACGAGGAACACGGCCAGACCCGTGACGAAGAGCGTCACGACGCACGAGACCTGAGCCACCGGGATGATCTTCTTGGGCTGATCCACTTGGTCACTCGCCAGACTGAGTGCCTCCACGCCCACGAAGAACCAAGCGGCGAGAGGCAGCGCCTTCATGAAGCCCGAGAAGCCGTCGACGAACTCCAGATTCGAGTCTACGGCGTAGTCAGAGAAGCTGACGTAGGGGAGCGATCCCAGGCAGTAGAGCACGACGATGGCGAGCGAGAGCACGCCGATGCCGAGATTGAATCTCCAGAAGGTGTGGCTGCCATTCAGGTGGATGAACAGCGCCGTCACGTAGAAGACGGCCCACAATAGCGGACGGTACGGAGCCAACGCTGGGATGCTGTTGACGATGAGGTCGATGAAGGAGATCGTGGACGTCGAGACGTACGCGATGTACTCGAACACTTCACAGCAGCCGATCATGTAGGCTGGGTAGAACCCGAGGGTGCAGCGAGCCAGGCCGTAGGCACCGCCGGCGAACGGCAACGCGCCGGTGATTTCGGCCGTGCAGCAGCAGAGCGCGATGTAGGCGAAAGCCACGAGGAAGTAGGCGATGAGGAAGCTGTAGAGACCCGCCGAGATGCCGGCGTTCCAGCAGAAGTACTGGCCGCCGATGACGATGGTGATCCCCAGGAAGTAGATGTCCCACTTGCCGTGCTTGTAGTTGGTCGGAGTCGTGGGGCCAGCAGTCGCGGAGGCGGGCGCTCGGAGCGACGGCTGCTTGGACACCGAGCGGGCCGAGTCGGATTTCACGTGGACCACCAGCAACCCACGCGGCGCAGGCGTCACGGCAGTCATTGGGTGGAGCGGACGGTGGAGTCAGGTCTCGGTCGTCGAGTGTCGAAGGCCTTGGGGTGCGTTGCTGCTGTTGAGGAGTGGGCTGGACCGATTCGGTGGGGCGTTGGGCATTGGGCGCCGAGCTGAGCTCGACGGAGCTGGAAATAGACGACGCGGACGAGAGGGGAGCGGTCGTGGGTCGCATCCAAGCAGCAGGCGATTGGGCTGAACCGGGTCCGAAACCAGCTTCAAATGCCGGGTGCAATGCCTTTCGCCTTCGTTCAGTGCAGATGCGAACGTCGGTTTTGTATCGCCGCGTGTCTGGGCGCGTGTCTGGGCGGCCAATGGACCACCCGCTTCCTCCAGTCGATGGGTCAGAAGGAGCTCTCGGGTCCCCGAGCGCCCGCTATTAATACTCGCTCCCCTTCGAGGCCAGAGCCCTCGAGCGCCATCGCTGGCAGGCCCCTCCTTCGCCTCGCTCAACCGGCCGCTTTGGGCTCCAAGCAACGCGAACTATCAGCTGATCCTCTATTTTACGCTAAAGCACGGCAGCCTACAGCGCCTCCATGTACTTCTTCTGCAGCTCGAAGGCCACGAGGGTGATGCCGAACAGCGGTGCCTGCACCATCATCCGCGGGCCGGCGCCCTTCAGCAGCGCGCCAGGCCCGTTGGCCTTCACCACCTGCCGGAAGCAGTCCGCCACGCCCGTGTAGGGCGAGCCCTTCATCTGCAACCGCGTCTTGATCACGTCTGCGGGCGTGCAGATGGCGGCGGCGACGGCTCCGGCCGTGGCGCCCGCCGTCACGATGGACAGGATGGAGTTCTTGCCCGTGCTTCGGTCGGCCCAGGCGTCCCGAAGCGTGGCGTAGGACGGGAAGAAGATCACGGCGTACGGGACGTCGCGCATGAAGCACACGCTGGCGCCTTTGTACAGCCCACGCAGCCCCAGGCTCTGCACCACTTGCATGGCGGTCTGGCGCTCCGCCAGCGGCAGCGCCGTTTGCATCTGCAGGCGGATCTTGACGATCTCCATGGGGTTCGTGACGACCGCTTGCGCGCTGCCGGCGCCGGCGCCAGCCAGCACTTGCTTGCCCACCGTGAGCTTCCCGTCGGCGTCGGCCAAGTGTTCGCGGAGCTGCTCGTTGACGGCGAGCTTGATGGCCTTCTCGGGCAAAACGCCTACGAGAGTGGGCGGCAGGCCGCGGTACAAGCCCCGCACGCCGTCGGTGGCCACGATGTGCTTGAAGCACTGGATGGGGCCGGCGAACGTCAAGCCCCCGCCCGTCCGCGTCTGGCCCTGCAGATGCGTCTTGACGATGTCCATGGGGAACGTGGCGACCATCCCCACGGCCCCAGCCACGCCGCCGACCGCCAGCTTCAGATGCAGCGGGATGGCCACGGTCTTCTGGGGGTTCTGGCCGGGTTGGAGCGAGCTGGAGGCCACGGAAGGCAGCGGCAGTGGGCGCAGCGCAGGAGACGACATGGGGCTCTTGGCGGGGCGCTGGGGGCTGTGGAGGGGGCTGGAGGACCGGAAAAACGGGAATGGCGAGCCGGGAGACGCGTCGAGAGCGCTGTGGGCGGCGCTGGAGGCGGTTGGCGGCCGCTGGGGCGTCCGGGCGAGCGCTGGCCGACGCGGCCTCGCATTCCGCAGGTCGTGCGGGCCTGCGGCCAGCCGTTTCGCTGCTTGGGAAGACTCGGGTTGCTGCTTGGGGGGCGTGACGTTGTCGCGCTGGTGAGCCACTGCGGCTAGAATTGGAGTTTCTCAACTTTAGGAGATGGAACGAGGCTAGATCAGGTAATTTGGCGATGCTGAAGGCATGGGATGAGAGCTAGACAAGTAATTGTCAGAAGCTGGAGGGATGACGCTGGCGACGTGGCGAAAGCCGCATGTGACAAGGATCCAGTTTGGGCGGAAGTGCTCCCCTTTCCTCTGTGACATGTCGCAAAAATAGCAAAAAGAGAAAATCTAGACATTCTGTGCGGAGTATTTTGTTGGCCTGCTGTTGTTTCTTTGGAAAAACTAGATTTAGCATCTCTAAAAACAGGTGGACGAAGTCTCCGTTGCTGTCTGCACGGCGTCGTATTCAGCGCTTCAAGGACAACGGCACATCCTTGAGGCGTGGACGAAAGCGCCCGTGGTGTTTGCGCATGGCGACGTCAGCTCGGGGTCTGCAGAAACTGCACGCTATCCACGGAGCCATGCAGCGAGCTTCCAGCTTTGTTAATTGTTCCGTCCCGGAATTAAATGCTGAAGTGAATTGGGAGCAGGAAGAGGTCCCCTTCACGGTGTGCAGCGCTCCCCAGTCCGTGACGCGGCGTGACAGCGTCACCTCTGCCTCGAATCGGCCAGCGATGACGCGGCCAAGGGACCGCTAGCGGAGGGCTGGTGGCTGTGTGCTCGAGAAAAGGAAAAATCTCTTGGTGCTTCGCCTCCAAACCGACATGTTGAAGACGTCTCGTAACGTATGCGCTCCGTTTTCCCTCGAGATGCTCTGGCTTTCATTTGCGCATAATAAGGGATCAGAAGCTGCACTGAACTGAACAGACTCGTTACGATTCCGTGCGCAGTGTTGGATGATGATGGGTGAACTGATGTACTGAAATACGTTACCAACCTCTCCCTCCCGTCGCCTATTTCAGTAAATAAAAATAGAAGAGCTTCCGTGTACTGTACTCCTTCCGAATAGAGCGCGGTAGCCATTCCGTCATGGCTACACTTCGTGCGGCCGGCTGGGCGGGGCGGCCGTCGCGGCTGACGGCGGGGGCCTGGGCCTGGGCGACGGCAGCGTGTCGTCCTGCACCACGTGCTTCTCCACGAACTCGATGAAGCGGTCGCCGTAGAAGTCCGGGTTCACGGCCGAGATCTGCTTGCGGTTGTGCCTCAGGCCCTTGAAGAAGGTCTCGGCGATCTTGCGCGTGTTGTACTGCTGCAAGATGTCGATGATGCCCAGGAAGTACACGAAGCCGTTCTTGCGGCCGTGGCGGTCGCGGCCGTAGATGCCGCCCTCGTCCTTCACGAAGACGGACTCGGAGAAGTCGGCGAACGCGGCGGTGTCCAGCAGCCTTGGCGACAGCGGCGCCATGCCGCCGCCGACTCCGCGAGGCGTGGAGGGCAGCGAGCCGCTGCCGTCCCCGACCGCCAGGTCGTTGAGAGCGGCGCTCAAGCCGAAGCCGAAGCCGCCCTCGCTGCTGGTGGAGTCGTCGAGCTCCGAGTCGTTGTCCGAGTCGAAGTACGGCTCCACACTGTGGTCGCTCCAGGTCGGCGTGCACGGCGGGGACAGCGCCAGGCGACTGTGCAGCGGGAACTGAGGCCCCACGCCGTCCGCGTCCAAGGCAGCGGGAGCCTCCGGGTAGGAGGCCGAGCGCATGGGCCGCGTCTGTTGCGGATCGCCCAGTCCCAAGCCCATGTCGTCCGAGCCGTTGGGGGAGGTCGGCAGCGACAGGGAGCCGCCCAACGGCTCGTGTGCCGCTGCCGCTGCCCCTGCGACGCTCGTGTACAGACTGTCGTGCAGCTCGCAGCCCGAGTCGTGCACTCCGATCAGTAGACTGTAGTCCATGATCTTCATGCGTTTCAGGAACTCGACGTCTTTGCGGAGCTGCACGAGGAACATGGCCCTCCGCGCCGCGCCCATCTGCAGCAGGAAGCCTTTGTCCAGCAGGTCCACGTCCTTCAGCACGCCGGCGCTGCCTCGCTCGTGCTCCTCCGGACTGGCGCGCCGGCCGACCCGCGAGCCTTTGAGGTCGAAGCGCGCGTGGATCTCCAGCGGCGTGTCGAACACGCTGGCCATGATCACGAAGTGCATCTTGCGGCGCAGGTGGTGCATCTTCACGCGGTGCATGCCGTAGAACCGCGTGACGAGCGTGTTGGGGTTCTCCATCACGAACTTGTAGTAGTGCGGCAGGATGCGCCGCAGGAACTTGCTCTCATCCTTGGTCTGCGTCTTGATCATGAAGCGGCCGTCGTGCGAGTAGAAGAAGAACTGGCCCGACTTGGAGTTGGACATGAACTCGATGAAGTTGAAGTCCCCGCTCAGCGTGAGCATGTAGTCGGCCAGGTCGATGCCGAAGCGGCGTCGCACCTGCCGGAAGACGTCGGGCGAGTAGTCCTTGAACTTGAACGGGTGCTGCAGCTGGCCGTTGGCCGGGAACACCTTCTTGTCCACGAGCATGAAGTCGTCCATGGCCAGGCGCTGCTTGAACGGCTTCTGCAGCCCGGCGGAGTCGCGGATGCCGCACATCATGCCGTAGGTGAGCGCGTACTGCTCGTGCTGCAGGTTGATCTCGTTGCCCGCCGGGGTCTTGAAGCTGCGCTCCGTGTCCTTGTAGCGCGTGTGGCCCAGCTTGGTCTTGCCGATGCGCATGCGCTTGTCCAGCAGGGAGAGATTCGTTTTCTCGTTCGCGCGCTCCAGCGCCATGAACGCCGGAGAGGACGGCGGAGGCTCCGGCGCCGCCAGACTGTCGGTTGTCGTGCTCACTCCGCTCATGTCGAGAGCTGCGGTGGCTGTGGACGAGGCGTTGGCGGCCATGGAGCTGCTGGCGTCGCCCTCCACGAAGGTGGGCGAGGCTGGGCGACTGCTGTCCACGGACGGAGAGCTGCTACTGGCGCTGCCCTTCCGCGGCGGAGAGGCCACAACCTCCTCGTCCGCGGAAGGGATTTCGCTGGCCATGGCGCGGCTGGGGAGCTGCGCGAGCACCTGGAGCGACATGGACAGGAGGAGAGAGCGATCGTCCGTGCTCTTGGCGGATTCCTGAATGAACAGCGAGGCGCCAAGGGCAGCTATCTGCAGCTGCAGGTCGGCAGGTCGGCAGGTCGGCAGGTCAGGAGCTGCTGCCCTTATCCCACCGGCGAGGACGAGATTGAGGCCTGCAGTCAGAGACCATCGCCAGCTCTTTTTTCGGCGTCGGCGGCTATTTGCAGCCGCCGTGGGCGGTATTTCCAGCCAGGGACGAGACGCGTCGGGCGCTTTCGGCTCTTTCGGGGCGACCACCTGCCAGAACAGCACGAGGTGAGGGAATAAGACGCACCTTGAAGGGGGAGAGAGCGCGCAGCTTCAGCCGTTGAGCCACTTCCGCCAAGAGCCAACGCCCGCGAACAATCCAGGAGCCCTCCTGGGTCGGCGTCGCCAGTCCGCGGGTCGCTCTGGGCTGCAGAATGTCAGTGTTTGGTGAGTTGCTTTCAGTTGGGGTTGTTCATTCACATGCACGCAGCCCCTGAAGGCGGGGCTGCCTCTACTGCCCTGGCCGCTTAGACGGTGGCCTGGCCGCCGCGCTGCTCGATCAGCAGCTTCCAGAACTCGTGCGTCTCGGCCACCGTGGCCTCGGCGAAGTCGCGGCCCATGCACTTGCCCTCGTAGCCGTACTTGTTGACCTGCGGCAGCTTGTAGTCGCGCAGCCAGTCGTGGATGGCGGCGATGCAGC
>MBAC02004025.1:0-16114 GCA_001712635.2 Nothophytophthora sp. Chile5 | reverse complement strand
CGTATCACTGGAGATCGCATTTCAGTGGAGCTCGAATTTGCGGGGTGTTGGTCGCCAGATCGGAAAGTGAAGATCGGGGACCGGGAATAATGTGATCCACCACAATTTCGCATCGGTGGTTGGACTTTCCAGGATAAAATCTGGATCTCTGGCACCCCCTTTCCATTCACCAGAAGTTGCTGATCGCGAATATTCCTGGTCGTTCACCCTTCAATCACCCGCTTCTCCTCAAGTTCAAGCCCGAAGTAAACGTCAAGTTCACTCGGTGTGGCGGCTCGCCTTCCCTGCTCCACGAGCTTCTCGCTCGTCCTTTGCTAAATTGTGACTTTGAACTTGTGGGTGATGAACAACGAAAACAGTCTGACTTCTCCGCCCTCGTGATACGCTTTCCAGATCTGTGCCTCTTTTACGAGATTCAGGCCACTGTCGTTCGTGAGAGAAGCGATGTGTTCATCTGCGACCTGGTCGCGAGGCGTATCAGAGTGAGACATGCTTCCTGAGTTGAAGTCATGACTATTAGACTCAGCATTTTCACCGTCGCTTGAGTCGCTCACCAATATGTTCCACTCTTGTCCGAATACTATTACATCTTCATAAGACACACCTATGAGTTTGGGATGCATCCTGTCGATGGTTTACAGACTGCCCGAGCTCTGTTTGTGTGCCTCCGGGGAAATTGCAAAGTGAGTGGATGTAAAGTGGCCAAGGAAGAGCAAATTTCACAAATGTAGGTGATTATGGGATGGATGCGCTAAAACGCTGGTCGCCCGACCACTGCGGCGATCGTGGTCTCCAGCATTGGTCTGATAATGGAGGATGCGCAGCCCTCAAATATCTCTTTGAATGTCAAGCGCACCGCCTACAGAAACCGCAAGCCATATGATCCTCTCTTGAATTGGACTCGGCCATGCATTGACAAAATCAAATGGGATTACACAAAATAGGGTGGAGGGCAGATGTTTCACAGAGCGTGTACAGCCAAACTGGGATCTAAAAGCCCGTCACAATGTATTCATTCAATCGAACTGCACCAAAAAAAGCAGTCCAGATATTTGCATTATCTTATCGATCGCAACGAACCGTGCGTAAATGCCCAAGACACCGTTCATGGCCAAAACCACTAGTGCTGAGTATCTTGTCAAGCCCCAAGCCTAATCCACACTGTCAAGAGAGTTGATGGTGTCGTTCACGCTAACACGAAGCAGCACGGCGATAAGCCTTGGCTCATAGCTAAGATCAGAGGCACTCGGCTTTACGTACCATCGACAGCGACTGGCAATGAACTTACATTGCCGATGCGGACGCGAGTCGAACACGTCCACAAATAAGTGAGTTTCTCGAAGCCAGAATCAATGGCGCTTGTCTTCATGGGAACTGCGGTGGTCACCCCCGTGCTGACAGATTAAAGACCAGCGGTTTCACCCCGAACGCCTACACCTCCGCAAAGTGACGGCAGTCTGCTCGAATATTGGACCAGTTACATTTGTCCCCACGACGACGATTAGAAAGCTGCGATATCAGCGAAAACACAAGAATCCAATATTCCTGGACGATGTGGTGCCCGTCACGGCTGGGACCAGTAGCATTTTTCCTCACGAGCAGCGCCATGCTGTCTTCACGCTGACTGAACCAGCGACCAGCGACGTCGCCATGACAGCCTCATATCTGCAAGGTGGTAAGTGGTTTTGGACGCAGGACCAGTGGTATTTGTCGCCAGCATGACAACCGAAATACTGCAAGCCAATACGATACTCGAAGATCCAGTGTTCCACAACGAGATGGCGCCTCTCGAAGCCGCGACGCCTGTATCGAGGGGGAGCATCATGCACACTCCACATCGGTTAACTGGAGGTCGGCGACGGTGAACCAAATGCCGTTGGCGTCGACGCGAACGTGACGACCCAGTGCTTCAAAGCGAGTGGCATCGCTCCCACGGATTTATGGCACTGTATCCCTAAGCGGCTGAGAGACACTTATTCGAACGTCTAGCAAAACTACGGGTGAGATGTGGAGTTTACGGCATTTGTATGGGTTTACATTTAGCACAGATTAGTTTACATGTATTTTACATATAGGGTGAACACAGTCGAACTAAGCAATACAATCAGTCTTTATTTCAGCGTTTAACCACGCAAGCTCGTTCCCTTAGGCCGGGAACCAAACCGAACCAAGTTCGGTTTAAGCGATAAGATATCGCGAAGCACTTTCCCTGTGCATAGTGCACCCGTCACAGCAAAATCACAGACCGTGCCCAGTTACACTGTTTAAGGCAGTGATCGGACAATACCGTGATGTATTATATTGGCAAGAATGCTCGTCCGTAATAAGCACTGCAGTACATAAGCCACCAATAATGCATACGGCAATTACCGTCCACTACTCATTGTCCGAATTCACATCATCAATGTCACTGGTATCTGCGCCACCAAGTGATGCCTCGCTCCACTTATCAGAGTTGGCACGGAGGAACGTGATTAGCTCGAAGTGCGCGGGGAAGAGGCGTGATCGGGACGGTGTTATTATCAGTTTGCACTGCGAAAATAGACGCTCGCACCTGTTGCTAGTTGGAGGCAAGTTCTTGAGGAGCGACGAGTACTGGTACCCAGAGCGAGTTGATAAGCGCTTTTTTTGCCATCACGAAGCACACTGCGGGCGAAGTCATCCTCGGTGGCCTTCCTCTTCGTTGTAGTCGGCTCTGCGCCGAGCCGAAAGGCACTCGCGGCCTCGGCCTCAGTGGTGGACAGCGGCGAGTCGTTGATGACCTTGACAACGGTGTTCTCAAACGCCTGGGTGTGCACAATCTTGGAGGTCGATCGCAGGTAGCTGCCAGTGTCCGGGTACCGAGTCGAATAGTACCCGGACATCGGCGAGCGTCCGCTTGTCCGACTGCAGGGCCACCGTCACACTGTGCAGCACCTTCAAATCAGTGAACAGCTTCTCGATTTGGCGGTGGCGGGCGGCACGGGGTACGTAATCTTCCACAGCAGCAATCTTCTTGGCGGCGTAACGGATGCGCAGGTAGCGCGCCAGCATATCGTATACTGACGACCACGGAGTGACATTCATTTTGACGGGGCGAAGAGGCGTATATTTTGCGAGCTCTGCACTGTTGTTGTGATGACGCAATTGGACCTTGAGGTTATTATCCTCGTCGAGTAGTGACTCGTGATTGGTCAAAATTCGTTGAACGGCCAAGTTGAAGCGACGACTGGCGCAACCCACCAGAGGTGTACCCATCTTGGTGGCAATCGACCGATTAGTCGAGCAGTTGTCGCCCACCAGATATTTTATCATCGATACCTCCTTGCTGTACAGAGGACTTCCGTTATCGAGTCGATATGGTCGTCAGCCGTTAAGCCCTCGACCAACGGCGAGTTAGCTAACACCGAAGTCTGCACCGAGTCGCCGTTCTCATAAACAGCGTAGAGCCTCCCAAAAAATGGAGGGATCCACTCGACCAACCGTCGAAAATGAGGCCAAATGCGTTACCCAATTCGCAAGCCAAGCGATCACCGAGGCCGGCAGCGACTCACTTCATGTACTTGAGAAGGGTCTTGGACGAGACAGGGTCCAGGCGAGACATCTCGCGGGTGAGCGGGTTGCCAACCTCGGCGAGGACGTGATTGCGCATCACCACCCAACGCATCCACTGGAAAATCTGGCGCGCATGAGCGTCCAGAAATCCGTAGCGCTCGAAGGAGCCGGGTGATTGAGCATTGTAATCGCTGTAGGTCTTCTGATAGTCAGGATGCTTGTCACGGAGATGGTCGAGGAGATTGGAGTAGCCGGTCCCGGCGCCTTGGCGGCGCTTTATCGCGCATATCTTGTATTCAGACTTGTCGTCCCCGACGGAATCGAAGAAGAAGGCGGTGATGCTTCGGCTAGCAACGTGCATGGCGGAGGGTGGGGGAGGGGAAGGAGACCGGTGGGGGAGTGATGCTGGAGGGGGCACGTTTCAAAAACGAAAGTGAGATGAATTCAGGTTCGAAACTCGGCGAATTGCAGGATTTCTGCTTCACTACGGCCGGGAGATCTCTCACGAGGGTCCCTTGTTGCTCTGGATGCAGGTAGCACCCTGTTCACGTGTATAGATATGCAGATTGGCGCCAAAGAGCACACAGAGCGGAGCAATCCGTATTCGATGATTGCTCCTTCTGGTAGATTCAACCACCATCGTGTGCTTTTGGAGGATTTTTATATAATGGTGGTCAGTATAGTTATTATTGAATACTATTGGCATTTTATTGTAACCATTTGGGAGGAATAGTGAATACTTATATTGCCCACAATTAATTACTATTGGAATATATATATTTTTTCCGATCACTGGTTTAAGAGCGCATTGATCGAATTCCACTACAAAAAGGAGCCTCAACAGCATTTGGACTCGAGAAGGAAACAGCGATTCCGGTCAAAATCCATTAACGTTGTACACATACTACTGCACTAAACTAGAAAGATTCCTTATAGAGAGACCAACACCCACTATTGATCGAACACCCACCACCCAATTCCCCACTCTGCAGGCACCCAGTGGCCACGTACTCTTCTATCTCGATTATAAGCTCGCCCCGCCGTCCCAAGCCACCAAAGCACAGGACGAGCGGCAGGAAGGAAGGAGCAAGCGAGCGACCAGAAGCGCGAGCATGGCGGATGTCACGATGGCGCCCACGGAGACGGAGGACGTGCCGCCCAACCACACGCTCTATTTAAACAACCTGAACGACAAGATCAAGCAGGAGCGCATGAAGGCGGCGCTGTACTCCGGCTTCTCGCAGCACGGCAAGATCCTGGAGATCGTCATGGGCCGCGCGCGGCGGCTGCGCGGCCAGGCGTGGCTGACGTTCGACGACATCACGAGCGCCTCCAACGCCCTGCGCGCCATGAACGGCTCCGTGCTGTTCGACAAGCCGGCGGTGGTGCGCTTTGCCAAGGACAAGGCCGACGTGATCGCGCGGCGCGAGGGCACGTTCGTGCCGCGCGAGAAGCGGAAACGCGAGCCCAAACCGGCGGCGGACAAGGCGACGCAGCCACCAGGCGCCAAGAAGCAGGTCGGCGAGAACGGCAGCGCTGCTGCCCCGTCGCCCGCGGCTCTGCCACCGCCGCCGCCAGTGCAGAACGTGCCCCACAAGATCTTGTTCCTGCAGGAGCTGCCCGAGTCGTGCAACAAGGAGATGCTCAGCGTGCTGTTCAAGCAGTACCACGGCTTCAAGGTGCGTCCTGCTTTCGTTTTGGTAGTGATGCAAGCGGGGAGGCTGCAGGTTTGTGTGAGCTAATTGACTGCTAACGGACGGTCTGCACGCGCAGGAGGTGCGCATGGTGCCGGGCAAGAAGGGGCTGGCGTTCGTGGAGTTCGGCGACGAGGCGCAGGCGTCCATCGCACTGCAGGGGCTCTTCGGCTTCAAGCTCACGCCCACAGACGCGCTCAAGGTCTCGTTCGCCAAGAAGTAGGCGCCAGTGGCGGGGCCGACTGCCAGGCCCGAGACGGAAGCGCGGAGGGCGGGTGCACATGTAGCAGCCACGGCAGGATAGAGAGCGTGGACCCTCGGAAGAGCACGGCGCCGTCTTCGGTCGGCTCATGGCTTGCCCAGCCAGCCCACGAGTATATTCCTGCGGCTTCTTCGAGTGAGCCATCTCACCTCCCATCCCTCATTCTGGGGTTTAAAACGTGTTGCATTGCTTCGGAAAGATCCAAGTACTCGGATTTTGTATGCTCCAGCTGTTTTAAACGTCCGCTGCCACCACTGGACCCACCTGCCGCGCTTCTCACAACTCCATTCGCCACCAACGCCAAGCGGACGGAAGAGATCGATCGCCCACGATGGCCAGCAGCAGCAGCCCCCCCTCCACCGGCCTGGAGGCGCGCGCCATGGCGCTGGCGCAGAACACGCCAGAGCAGCTGGCCGAGCACCAGCGCGTGACGCAGGGCAAGGTGCGCACGCGCTTCCCGCCCGAACCTAACGGCTACCTGCACGTGGGCCACGCCAAGTCCATGCACATGAACTTCTTCGAGGCCTTCGAGAAGCTGGGCGTGCCCTCGGACCGGCGCGAGACGTACTTCCGCTACGACGACACCAACCCGGAGGCCGAGAGCAACGAGTACATCGAGGCCATCGCCGCCAACGTGCACTGGCTGGGCTACTCGCCCACCAAGGTCACGTACAGCAGCCAGTACTTCCAGGAGCTCTACGACCTGGCGCTCCAGCTCGTCCGCAAGGGCAAGGCCTACGTGTGCCACCAGAGCAAGCCGGAGATCGAGGCCTCCCGCCTCGTGCTGCAGCAGTTCCACTCCAGTCCCGGCGCCAAGGACGAGAAGGACGTGCCCGAAGCGGCCCAGTCGCCGTTCCGGACGCGCAGCGTGGCGGAGAACCTGGCCGAGTTCGAGAAGATGCGGCTGGGGCTGTACGCCGAGGGCGAGGCGTGTCTGCGCATGAAGATGGACCTGGGCAGTCCCAACCCCAACATGTGGGACCACGTGGCCTACCGCATCAAGTTCGTGCCGCACCCGCACATCGGCGACAAGTGGTGCATCTACCCCACCTACGACTACACGCACTGCATCGTGGATGCGCTGGAGCACATCGACTACTCCATCTGCACGCTGGAGTTCGAGACGCGACGCGAGTCCTACTACTGGCTGCTGCACGAGCTGGGCCTGTTCAAGCCCAACGTCTACGAGTTCGCGCGGCTGTCCATGACGTACACGGTGCTGAGCAAGCGCAAGCTGCTGAAGCTCGTCACGTCCAAGACGGTGCGCGGCTGGGATGACCCGCGCATGGGCACGCTCAACGGGTTGCGGCGCCGCGGCTTCACGCCCGAGATCATCAAGCAGTTCTGCAAGGAGATCGGCGTGACGCGCGTGCAGTCCACCATCCAGATCGAGCGGCTCTTCTCGGTGGCGCGGACCATCCTGGGGGAGTCCTCCAAGCGCGTGATGGCCGTGCTGGACCCGGTGGAGATGGTCATCGAGAACTTCGGAGACGCGCCCGACAAGAACGCGCTCACGCTTCGGGTCCCGGACTACCCGCAGGACGTGGCCCGCGACGGCGGCAACGCCTACCACCAGGTGAAACTCACGCAGACGCTGTTCCTGGACCGCAGCGACGTGCGTGCGGTGGACTCGAAGGACTTCTACGGCGTGGCGCCGAACAAGCAGGTGCGCCTCAAGTACGCCTTCCCCTTCACGTGCACCAAGCTCGAGACGGATGCCAGCGGCCGCGTGACGAGAGTGCTGGGCCAGATGGACTGGACCAACGACGCCAAGCCCAAGGGCGTGCTCTCCTGGGTGCCCGCCAACAGTCCGCAGGTGGAGGCGCGCGTGTACTCGCACCTGTTCACGGTGCCGGAGCTGCCCAGCGGCGTGACGGACTGGGAGTCGCTGGTGGACACGAAGAACTCGGAGCGCGTGTTCGCCTCGGCGCGCGTGGACCCCGAGTCGCACGCCAAGAACCTGGGCGCCATCGTGCAGTTCGAGCGCATCGGGTACTTCGTGCTGGACCAGGACTCGACCAAGGCGAAGAAGGTGCTCAACCAGATCGTGGCGCTGCGCGACGGTGGCGGCGAGGCTGCGAGCGCCACGTCGACCTCTGGCGCCACGGCCAGCCGCAAAGACGCGCAGATGCAGCAGCTGGCGCTCAAGATGGAGAAGATGAAGCTGTCGCCCGCGGAGATGTTCCAGAAGCAGCCGGAGCTGTACTCCCAGTTCGACGCCGAGGGGCTTCCCACGCACACCGCGGCGGGCGAGGAGCTGACCAAGAACCAGCGCAAGAAGCTCAAGAAGGAGCAGGACAAGCAGAAGAAGCTGCACGACGCGTACGTCGCCAGCAACGCGTAGGGAATGGGAGGGGATGGCCAGGGGATGGGCGGGTTCGTGTAGCCATCGCCCCGTCCCCTTGGCGGGCGGACGGAGAGCGGATCCGCTGGGCGTACACGAATCCCGGGCTGTGATTGGCTGGCGAAGGGACCCATGTTCTCCCCGACCGCATTTTCTTGTGACTGGGGAGCGATGCGTGGTAGAATGGTATTGAATATTCCTCACACGTTTCAGTACTAGCTCGCTCGCTGGCAAGCTTGACAGAGAGCAATGTGTTCGTTTGGCGGTAAATATACTGCTAGCAGTTATCCAACACAGGTGCGATGGATGGCCTGGCTCGTCTTTGGCTCCCCATTCGCCCCATCCAACGTACGTGTCTGTATAAATACCTCGTTCGAAATCGAAAGGAGCGGCAGAGCGAGCAGCGGCGCCACCGAGAGGCAGCGAGTGCCAGCCAGCCAGCGCCCGACACCAGGAGCTTCTGCGATGGCTGCGGGGGACCCGCCCTCTGTGGGGTCGTCGGGGAGCGGAGCCTCCTCTGGTAGACGCGACGGCGCTGTCCCGCTGCTGCACGTGACGGTGGTGGGCGTGGACAAGTCCAAAGTGGCGACGGCGAGGAACGAGCGCACGCCGCTGGTGGTGAAGCCCGAGGAGGAGGTGTATCCGCTGCCCTGGTTCCGCAGCCCCGAGTGGACGAAGAGGCCGCCGCCGAGAGGACCAGGACGCAACAGCCGACGACAGACGCACCGCCGACAAGGGTCCTATGCGGGGACGTCCAAGAGCTCCTCCAGGCTCCCTTCGTGCTGCTGCGGCGGGTCGGCAGATGCGGAAACGGAGTCAGATCAGGAGCTGGGCTACCTGGCGCGTGGCAGCACTGGCACCGACACGGACGAAGAGGCGGACAGCTTCAAGCAGTGCATCCAGTTCCTGGTGGGGCTCATCGTGATCATGGCCATGGCGCTGATCCTGCTGATCATCTTCCAGCCAAAGCCACCGCGTAACTGAGCGGGTGTGTTTCGCAGTCGAAGATTCGAGAGAGCAGGCCATTCAAGTGCCTCGGAAACAGCAGGAGCGACCACGTTACACGAGAGGGGGGAGGTTCTCTGAGAGAAAGAGAGAGCTCGCGAATGAGAGAAACACTGTACATTAATCCCCAGCACGGCGGTTGGCAGCGAGTCAAAGGCGTTTGTCCCCCGTGCGAGACGTAGTGTTCCATGTTCAGGCCACCGACCGCGAGCGCGGGAGGACAGCGGCAGCTCCATGAGGTCCATGAGCCGACTGCGGCCAGTAGTTAACGTAACGTAATGTCAGATTCCCAAAGTGTTAATATCAGCGAAGTGCTGTCCAAATCGCAATTCAGATTTGAATCGAGCGACGGCCAGTGGCTGGGGCGATTGATTGGGAACAAGCAAGCGGCCACCAGCAGCCCAGACCTGGAGACCATGGCGGCGATGCTCGTGAAGAATGCGCTGCAGCTGAGCTTGCGTGCGCGATCAGGCGCGGCTAGCGCCACCGGCGTGCGCGCCCTCTCCTGTGTGGCTGGCAGCAGCGTCGCCGCGCCGAGCAGCGCGCTGCCTCACCCTGCCATCCTGTCGATGACCGCCACCCACTTCGGTACGTGGGCATTATGACGGAGCTGCTCGGAAGCGTTGGCGCTGACTTGACTGTGCTTGCGTATCGATTGCAGACTCGCTTGTGCAGACTCCGCTGATCTTCGAGACGGGCCTGCGCAACAGCGTGCAGATCGACGACGTCCTGCCGGAGCTGCACCAGATCGGCGAGCTGGAGTGCCCTGCCGAGAGCGTCAACGGTGCGCAGTTGCTGCTCTGATTCTGTGCGTGGGTTGTCTGCTTGTCTACTGACTTACTCTCCACCGCACTGCGTGTCTGTCCTGAACCACCCAGAGCCTCTGCAGGCCGTCAAGCGCACGTACCAGCCCAGCGTCCTGCGCCGCAAGCGCAAGCACGGCTTCCGCACGCGTCGCGTGTCCATCTCTGGCCGGAAGCTGCTGAAGCGCCGCTTCCTCAAGGGCCGATGGCGCATGTCGCTCTGAGTTCGGACGGAATAGGACGTCGACGAACGGCAGCATCACAGCAAGTGGGCAGGACGAGGAGCTACGGGGCAGGAGAGACGGGCGGACTACAGACCCCTCCCGACCCCCGTCTTGCATTGGGGTCTCTTGGAAGGAGAGGCCTATTATCCGCTGGATTGGGTTCTTCCTGCGCGAGAGCGGCTGCAATAGACTCATCAAGTGACCGTTTCCCCGTCGGGAAGGCTGTGTGTTGTGCGTTCTCGTCTCCTGGCAGTATCCAATTGTCTACTTCGCATCTTGGTGACCGTAAAGCTGCGTGTGAAATCCGTCTATTGCAGCACCTCGCCCATGTATTTCTCCAGCGCCGGAGAGAAGACCTCGTAGATGAAGGTGACGGGGCGGCCGCCGTTCCAGAAGAGGTATGAGCGGCCCCAGAAGGGCCCAGGCATGCCGAAGGCCTCCTCCAGCTCGGCCGACTCTCCGCAGAAGACGCTCTTCATGTCGCGGAAGAGCTCCGTCTTGTTCCGCAGGATGTTGCTGCCGATGGGGATCTTGGTGTCCTTGAACACGGCCCCCACGTCCGCCTCGTTGATCCACGACGCCGCGTAGCCCAGGCGCTCCCCGCGTGCGTTGCGCAGCCAGACCTGGCGGCGGCAGCGAGGGGCTGCAATGGCTGCCATCTCCGGCGGCGCGTCGTCGGCGCTGTTGCCCACGGCCTGCATCCCAATCACGTCCACCGCCGTGGGGGACCCCGTCAGCAGCCCCAGGTGGTGCGTCGGCGAGCCGTTCCCGAAGAGGAAGAGGCGCCACGCAGCAGTCATCTTCGCATGCCCCAGCTGGCGCAGACACACAAGACAGAGCGAGCGTCAGAGCTGAGGGTGGGGCGTCTGCTTCAGAGGCAGCAGCCAGCCTTCGACAGTACCAGCATCGCATCGCCCGAGGCCGCGAACGTCACCGCCAGCGCTTTCCAGGCGTTGGCGGACTGCTGATCTGCTGCCGTTGCGCTGCTTTCGTCGCCGTCAACAGCAGCAGATCCAGACGAGATCGCGCTCAGAGAGGACTGGGGCGGGGCTGCGTCGTCCTCATGGCCGGCCTGCTGGGCTGCACGTGCAGTCGAAGCCGCCTGCTTGCCGGTCATCGAAGCTGCCTCGCTGTTCGTGTGCGGCTGGACCTTCGAGGCTTCTATTCGAGTGGATCGAGAATGGGGTGGTCCACCCACCGCCTCTTGATCGGGTGGGTACTGTACCGCCTGCGTGCGCTGAGAACTTCACAAAATTGTTCCACCCGAAGCCTCGAAACCTGTCGAACTGAATATCACAGGACGGGGGCTGTGGGTTCAAACCATCACATATGACAGGAACCTGCTGAGGTGGGTGCGCTGCAGTGGATTCCTCCTCACTGCTGAAATTTTTGGCTTCGAGTGACAGTGCGGCCCTAGCCCTCCTGAAGTAACCTCAGCTTTGGAATCGCCACTCGCCTTGATACACGCCATCGCGGTCCGCTGGGCTGCCATAGGGTCCGGAGCCTCCATCCCCCCGCGGTCGAGGCTCGCATTCGTTTCGCCTGCTCCCCGCGTTCTAAATCCAGGCGTCGGGCGTGTCGGGCCTGCTCCAACCCCTCGCCAGCGGTTTCCTTCCTGCTGTCTGTTGTGGCGACCGACCCAGGAAGCAGACCCCTACTCTCTCGAGGTTTTTCCCTTCTCTCCGAGGTTTTAACCCATACATCCAGTTGCGGCGAGGTTTTTCCTCCCGCCGAGAAACGGCGGAAGAGAGGCAACTCTCCAACTAACCGCCTGCCGCGCAGCCAGAAGCAGGAAGCCAGCGGTTATTATCCTTCGCCGCCCCAGAGCCGCACGCAGACGCAGAGCATGAGCGCCACGGGACGACCCAGCGGCGCGGGCCGCGGCTCCTTCTCGCAGGGCCGCAGCTCCGAGGTGGAGCGCATCATCGCGGCCGCCGACGTGGACACGACGTTCGCCGGCAAGAAGGCGCGCTATCGCGGCCGGCGCTCGGTACGGGCGGCTACGGGGGTTCTTTCCTGCGGGAGGGGGACGGCAGACTGACGGTGTGGCATGTGTGTGTGTGTGTGGTGCTTGTAGACGTGGCCGGGCGCGCTGGGCCTGCTGCTGCTGGCCGTCGTGTCCGTCGCGGGCCTGACGTACTACGGCATCAAGCTCAAGGACAACGTGAACGAGACCACGGCCACCAGCTCGGCGGCGCAGGAGGCGCTGTACAAGGACGGCACGCAGATCAAGGACGGTAGCCCCACGGACCCGGCGTCCGACCTGGCCGTGACCAACCCCAAGACGTACACGGACAAGGGCTGCGAGCAGCCCAACTACCTGAGCCGCAACGGCCGCATCTTCGCGGAGCTGGCGGACGGTACCACGACGCAGCTGGACATCAAGGGCGTGAACTGGAAGGGCATGGAGGACAGCAAGGGCGTGCCCAAGGGCCTGTGGGACAACACGGTAGACGGCGACTCGCTCTACCGTTTCGCCTACTACCTGCACTACAACAAGTTCAACGTGGTGCGCTTCCCGCTGTCCATCGACGCCGTGATGCGCAACACGGACATCGACGGCAACCTCATCAACACCAACTCGAACCGCGCGCTGGCCACGGCCTCGCGCTACAACACGCTGCTGGGGCTGCTGGTGCAGGGCCTGGGCCAGTTCAACATCGGCGTGGTGCTCGACTTCCACGTGCTGTCCACGTCGGACGACGACAGCTCCGGGCTCTGGTACGGCTCGTCCATCAAGCTGGCGGACATCAAGACGGCCATCACCACGCTGACCGACGCCATGTGCGACTCGACGCACTTCAACATCATCGGCCTCGACCTGAAGGACGGGCTGAGCACAGACGCCACGTGGGGCGACGGCTCGGACACGGACTGGTCCGTGGCCGCCACGGAGCTGGGCAACCACCTGCTGACCGCCTGCCCCAAGTGGCTGGCCTTCGTGCAGGGCGTGGAGGGCGAGTCCCACAAGGACACGTACGGCTCCCGCTCGCTGAAGAACACGTTCCTGCCGGGCTCGGACCTGTCGGGCGTGAGCTCCACGCCCATCACGCTGGACACGGACAACAAGGTGGTGTACGCGCCGCACTACTACTCCAGCTCGTACCTGCCGCAGCTCTTCTTCTTCGAGGACGGCACCACGGACGGCGAGCTGCTGGACGACTACGTGGAGTACGGGGACGCCGACCTGCTGGCCAACGTGAAGCTCAACATGAACTACTCGTTCGGCGCGGCCTTCGACACCAACATGGCCGTGGTGCTGTCGTCCTTCGGCGGCCTGGTGGGCGACGCCGACCTCACGGACAAGGTGACGAGCACGCGCATCGTCAAGGACGTGATCGCGCAGATGGGCGGCTCGTCCGAGCCGTTCCTGGCCGGCGGCTTCTGGTGGACGCTCAACCCGGACACGACGTGGCCGTACCCGGCGCCCGACGACGCCAACGCCACGGCGCAGGGGCTGGTGGACGACACGTGGCTGGTGGCCAACACGGACGTGCTGGACGTGCTGGCGGCCATGGAGACCACCATGGACCACGTCAACTTCATCCCCTGCTCCACCTAGGCTGCGGCCAGAGCGCCGTCGAGCGCCTCCTTCCTTTGCATTTGATTCTGAGCTCACGACCCGGACGGGACGTGGTGAGATATTAGTACACTTCGCTTTGCTCCGCCTCCGGAGTCACGGCCACAGGCTGGAAGACATTGACTCGTGTTGCTTAGGTCTACAGCCGCTTCTTCTGCGCGCGGCCGCCGCGCTTGCTGCCCGCCGTCTTCTTGTCGGCGGCGGCGGGCGGCAGGAAGGACGACGAGATGCTGCCGAAGCCGCCCGTGGCCACCGTGGGGGCGGCGAAGCCTCCGCCGGGCGCCGCCGCCAGGGGCGCGGCCGCGACGCTCGTGGCGCCTGGCGCGGCGCCGCTGCCGCCCAGGCTGAAGGACACCGTCTTGGCGGGGGCGGGGGGCGTGCCGAAGCCGAAGCCGCTGCTGGCCGCCGGGGCCGACGCGAACCCGAAGGCCGCGGGCGCCGCCGCCGCCGGAGCGGCCGGGGCCGTCGGCGGGACGATGGAGGGCGCCACGCTGGTGCGGAAGCGGATCTTGTCGATGGCCTGGCGCTTGTCGGCCTCGCCGCTCCGCTTGCGCTTGTCGAAGGGGTTCTGGAAGGCCGCCGGGCTCTGCTCGCCGTGGCGCGCCAGGTCCGCCTGCATCCTGGCCAGGAACAGCTGCCGCGTCTCCTCCGCCTTCTCGTGCGCGTCGGCCACGCGCGCGGCCGCCTGCATGAGCGCCGCGTTCTGCGCCAGCAGGAGCTGCTGCAGCTGCGCCGGCACCGGCGCAGGGGCCGCCGCGCCGTCGAACAGCGGCTTGAACGCGGCCTCCACGTCCTCGATCTGCGCCTTGACGGCCGCCATCTCGCGCTCGTAGTGGCCCAGCAGCTCCCAGTAGTAGGGCGACGGCATCTCCACGCGCCGCAGGACGTGGAACAGGCTGCCGCGCTCGCTCTCCAGGCTGCGGCGGCTGAGCGTGGCGGCGTCCACCTGGTGCAGCAGCTGGCGCACGTCCTGGCGCACGCGCTGCACGGCCGCGGCCTGGCGGTCCTGGCGGTTGCGGCGCGCCAGCGCGTCCTGCTCCAGCCGCGCCATGTTGGCGCGCAGCGCCTCCAGCTGGCGCGGCGACACCGTCCGGAGGAAGGCGTCCGCCTGCTCCTGCCGCTTGAGGAAGGCGTGGAACTGCGTCATGTTGCGCTGCACGTCGGGCGGCAGCGCCTCGAACGCCGTCTCCAGCGTGATCGGCGGCCCTCTGCATACAAACCCCCATATAAACCCTTAGTCCCCTCCTCCGTCTGGCTCCTCCGCTCGCGGAACGTACACTGGCTGCTGCGCAGGGGCGGCTGCGCTGCCGAAGCCGCCGCCGAAGCCCGTGGGCTGCGGAGTCCCCAGGCCGCCGAAGCCGAAGCCGGACGCGGCGGGCGTGGCGCTCCCGCCGAAGCCGAAGCCGGAGGACGCCGGCGTCGTCGCGGGGGCCCCGAAGCCGAAGCCTCCGGCCGCCGGAGCTGCGGCAGCTGGAGCGGCGCCAAAGCCGAAGCCGCCGGATGCTGGAGCCGCTGCCGGAGCCGGAGCGGCAGTGCCGAAGCCGAAGCCGCCGGCCGCTGGAGCCGCTGCCGGAGCCGGAGCGGCGCCAAAGCCGAAGCCGCCGGGCGTCGACGCGGCTGGAGCGGCCGCCCCGCCGAAGGAGAAGCCCACGGACGCCGGCGCCGCCGCGCCGAAGGAGAAGCCTAGAGGACAGACGCGGTCAGAGACGGCGGCGGGCGGCAGGGGAGGCAGGAGGACGTACCGGACGCGGCAGGCGCCGCCGCGGAGCCGCCGAAGGAGAAGGACATGGCGCTTGGGCTGTTGCTGGTGTTGCCGCCTTTGGTTGGGTGGAGGATACCGGTGGGATACCGACGCCTCGACGAAGTATTTTACGGCGCTGACAGAAATGTATTTTACTAGGAGGTAAGGTTGGATCAAAGCGGAGACCGGTTTAGTGCGTGTTTGTGATGGAGCAGATCGGTATACCGATTGGATACCGTGTGGGTGGAGGTACCGTACAAAAAGCGTTTTTGCTGACGCTTTTTTCAACCGAAGGTTGAAGTTGGTTGGTGCGCAGTGCGGACGACTCTCGAGCGATGAGGGAATGGAGCTGCGGCTTGAAGGCGGAGTGGTGGATTCCACTCGCCACTGATGCGCCCTCCATCCACCTTTCAAGTCCAGGGGAGGAAGCAAATCGAAGACGCGAAGGGAGATGCGTGCTGGGAGGTCTCGGAGGAGCAAGACACGAGCGCTTCAGCTGCAAAGAATTCGTTTGCGCTCACGGTCCCCCGTTCACCCTCGACGCTCTCGAACTTCCTGCCAAGGATTATGTGACCGCGAGAGCCCGCCTGCCTCACAGCCTGAGTCTCAGGATCGAGAGGGTGCCTCAACTCTGCCGCAAGCATCAACAACACACGCAGTAGTTGATGGGATGCCGCCTCGTTCGTTTGCTGCTCTCCGTTTGGGTCTTCTCCGCAGGTTTGACCGAGTTGTCCATTCTAATGCTGTTCAATTGTAGTTCGGGTTTACCAGCAGCAACTTCTGGCTCGAAAGTGACGACCGCATCGATCTCCGAGACGCGCCTTCTTCAACTCGAGCTTCCCCCGACAGCAGCCGCTTGCGCTCGGTTCGCAGCAGAGACGACAAGGCCCCGCGTTCTCTACCATCTGAATATGTACATGAATTCGT
>MBAC02004023.1:0-11050 GCA_001712635.2 Nothophytophthora sp. Chile5 | reverse complement strand
AGTGAACGATCGATGGAGTGGAGCGAGTGAGTCGGTGACGTGAGTGAACAAGGGGGGAAGTCCGTTACTACGGTATTGCTGGCGTGGCGGATCCACGAAGGAAACGTGTGCCGTCATCTTTGTGCAGAGGCCATTTTGTGGAAAGCGGACTGAACTGCAGCCAGTGGCATTGAGGCCCATCCTGGTCATGCTAAGCGCATGCGACGGATTGTCAGTGGCCGGCACGCAAAGGGGTATAGGAATGCAAAGCACCGAGACTCTGTCAGAGCCGCCCACGCACCGACCTGCGGGTGCCACTCACTGACATCTCAGAATGAATGCGTGAGATCCCCAGTTGGATTGCGGTGAGGCCCACCTATCATACCAGCCAATGGTCACGATCCGTCGTCACGACGCTGAGGCAGTTGCAAGGTGGCATCGGTGCCACATCGGTAGAGACAAGAGGGCGACTAGTGCGTGCTTGGAAGCAACCCACCAGAACGTCGGCCAGCGACCGGAGGGGAGACGCTCGCCTTCAGCCTGTCGCGTTGAAGTTGGAAAAAGAAGTCTGGAACGGAACTTTACACAGCAGCACACGCGCGCTTTGCACAGGGAATGGTTCCTATCTTATGCATAAGGTTTCAGTAATCTACAGTCTTCCCTCCCACAAATATGATATCACGCGATAAATGATGATAATCTGCGACTGGTCCGATACCATTTTGCACAAATGCTGCTGTGAACCTCTCCAACAACACAGCAAAGTCGTGCTTGCACGGAGAGACTGATGAGCTCTCAGCGCTTGCCAGTACAAGTCGACCGCCGCCCGCCAAGTTGGCGGCACTCGTGGAGTAGCTACGAACATATAATGTAGAATTTCTAGAATATAACAAGCGGTCCAATTAGACCTTCACCAGACTTCCTAGCGAACGAAGTGGGGGCTCGGCGAGTTGCAGTGGCGTCCGTCTCGAAATTGATGTGCCACTGCTGTGGGAGGGATTGTGGCACTGCAACGATCTTTTTCTAAATGACCAATATATGCACAACTCCTTTCGGTGGGTGAGTAACAATGGTGGGTGGACAATGACACCCTATCCCTATATGCAATTCATTGTTTTTCTAAAACCCGCCATGGACCAACATCGAGTGGGTGGTGGGTGGCATAGCATTTTACCCACAGAAAACCCAACAGCACGCAAAATGGCACGGCGTGCTTCGACTCCTCCGCGCGCCGCGTCCTCCCTCCCTGAAGCCGACGCACTCGCGGCCGACTCCGGGCAGTTCACGCCGCCGGCCGCCAAGCGCCAACGCCGCAGCAACATGACGGTGGAGCAGAAGCGGCGACTGTGCGAGAAGCACCGTGCCGAGCCCAAGCTCACGCAGACGGAGCTGTGCGCCTGGGCCAAGCTCGAGTTCAACCTGGTCAAGGCGCCGTCGCAAGGGGGCGTGTCGCTGGCACTGCGCAAGGAGCATTTGTACAAGGACAGCGTGGGCGACCAGCTCGGCGGCGGCCGCAAGAAGATTCGGACGGCGCGGCACTCGCACTTCGACCGCGTGCTGGCCAACTGGGCGCTGGAGCGCTTGAGCCAAGGCGTCGTGACGTCCAGTCTGATCCGCGAGGGTGGCCGCGCGCTCGCCTTGAAGATGGGCATTGAAGACACGCTGCGCTTCTCCAACGGCTGGATCCATTCGTTCCGGGCGCGTCACGGGTTCATCAAGCGCGAGGTCTCCACGCAGTCGGCACTGGTGACATCCGAGGCGTCCAACGGTTTGTCGGAGGACCCGAACCAGCTACTGCCGCCGGTGTCCACCAATCTGACGCTAGAGCAGATTCGAGACCTGTTGGTCGAATATGAGACCAGCGACGTGTACACCGTAGGCGAAGCGGGGCTGTTCTTCCGCGCGTCGCCTGCGACTCTGGCCAAGGGCGAGCCTGACGAAGAGGAAGCTCGACTCACAGTGCTGCTAGCCACGAACGCCGATGCCTCGGACCTAGTGGAGCCCTACCTCATCGGCGACGTGGCCTCGCCTCCAGGTCTCGAGCAACGGGGTTTCCACTATGTGGGTAGCAGCAAGGCGCGTCTGACGGTGTTCGTCTTCCACCAATGGCTGCGCAACTTCAATGCGCGCATGGCCAGCTCCCACCGTCACGTGCTGGTTCTATTAGACACGGCGCCATCGCACGTGGTCGGGTTTCTCGACCTCTCGCACGTGCGTCTGGTCGTGCTGAACCCGCTGCTGGGCGCTCGAGTGCAGCCCATGTACTGCGGCATCTTGATGGCGTTCAAGAGCAAATACCGCGTGAAGCACCTATCGCGAGCCGCGAATCAGCTCGAAGCCGGATTTGCAGAGATATACCACGTCACTCAGCTGCAGGCCATGCAATGGGTCGCGGAAGCCTGGCAGCAGATCCCCAGCGACGTCATCAAGGCGGCCTGGAAGCCGCTGGGTATCTCGTCGACTGTAGGAGCGCTGGATGCCAACCACCTAAAGGGTGCACTGGACAAGCTGCTCTACCGCCTGCACTTCAACGGCTTGGTGGCTCCAGCAGTCCTGGTGGACTCACTCTGGGAGAACGACGTCCACAAGCGCTTCGACGAGGATCTGTTCGAGAGTCCGCCGGAAAACGACCAAGAGTTCACGCTACCCAGACAAGAAGTAGCTGTGCCGCCGCTCACGCCCGAGGAGAAACGCAAGGCCTACAGCACCGTGATCCACGATCTGGAGCGCTCCACGTCGACTCACGAACCCAATTTGCTCGCTGTCGTCCTCACCTTCCTCAGGGAGCAGCAGCTCGGCTGAAGTCTTCTCGTCGAGCCCCGAGTGCAGTCGATTGGGAGCGAGCCATCAACTGCTGAGCGACGAATGCAGAGGCGTGCGTGTTTCGTCGGTTAGTCCTGAATCCTGAAAGGACGCGATCGGTAACAGCCCGTCGCTCACCGTCGACAAGACATGCAGGCGGAAATGGCGGACGAAGCCTCGTTCTTCTGGGTGAAATATGGCTTCGGTGTGTTCGCTTCCAGTCCCCAATCCCCAATCCCCGTGATCGTGTGTTGGGCTGATGCGACCGTTTGCCTTGTGGCTGGCCTGCGTCCGCTGTAGAGAACGTGACGCCCCTCAAGATGTACAACGCCAACGTGTCGTGTGCGATCCTGCTGAGCTTCGTGAAGAACACGTGTGCCAGGGATATCGAGGACTACTGCAAGCAGAAGAACATCCAGCTGGGCATCGAGCTGGACGCGCTCGATCGGCTGCTGCTGGGGACTCAGGGAGGCACGGGCGCCGTCCCCGGAGTCACGTCGGCCAGGTCGATGAAATCCGGGTCCCGTCCGACCAGTCGGGGACTGTCCTCTCGAACCCTGCACACGGACGCCGACGCGACGACGACAGCGCACCAAGATGACCGCGCCTTGCAGGAAGAGATAGCTGAGGCTCGCGCCAAAAAGGCCGCCAACGAAAGCCAACTGCAGGTGATCGCCACGGCCGCCAAGCTGGCCAAGGGTGCGTGCTTCGCGTTATTCCTGTTTGGACGGACCACGTGGCCTTATTTCTTATGGCTCTGACTGCGTTTCGCTGTCGTTTTGGCAGAGCTGCTGGCAGGAACGGCGACGGTGGACCTCGTGGACGAGCACGGGACCCGCCTCATGCTGGACGAAGCAGGCGGCGCGCGAGCCAACACGATCGTCACGTCTCGAGCGGAATACGCAGCCGTCGCTCTCAGTACGTCGTTCCCATGTCGGGATTGGCTTGCAGCATGAATGCGTCTGACCAAAGGTGCCTTCGGTGACGTGGGTTGTGTTGCAGCTACGGACGAGAAAGGAGCCACGCGAGTGGTGTCGCTGATCTTCAAGCTGCATAAATCCCCCACAGATGCCACACCAAACGCTGACCTCCCAGAAGCAGAGGCTTAACCCTGTCAAGCTGGAGATAAAGCTTCCAAGAAAGAGCTCGACGCTCAGTTTGGCAGCATTGCATTGATTGAGGTTGATTAATTGAGAAGAGAGAGAGCTCCGAGGACTAGCGGCGCCACGGTCCCTCCGTGCGCCTATTCAGCCGCAAGACACACACACCATCCCCACAGGATGCGCAGCAAGAGGGAGAGCGAGAAAAGGCAAACGCACGGCACAGTTTGGGCTCAGCGAGAAGCGCCGAACGCAACGGCGACGACGGCTGGAAACCACGAAATCACAACGCCGAGTGCGCGGCGGCAGTCGCTTCCTGTTGCTCTCCACTTCAGACCTCCACGGCCTTGCCCTTGGAGGCGAAGTCGTCGTAGTACTCCACGACCTTGTCCCAGTTGGCCACGTTCCAGAAGGCCGAGATGTACTCGGGACGGCGGTTCTGGTACTTCAGGTAGTAGGCGTGCTCCCACACGTCCAGCCCCAGGATGGGGATCATGGACTGGTCCACGCCGGGCATCAGCGGGTTGTCCTGGTTCGGGGTGGACGTGATGGCCAGCTTGCCGTCGGCCTTGACGCCCAGCCACGCCCAACCCGAGCCGAAGCGCGTCGACGCGGCCGCGTTGAACTGGTCCTTCATCTGGTCCAGCGAGCCGAAGTCCTCCTCGATGCGGCTCTTCAGCGCTCCGTGCGGCGCCGTGTTCGTCGAGCCGGGCGACGTCATCCACGTCCAGAACAGCGAGTGGTTGTAGTGGCCGCCGCCGTTGTTGCGCACGGGCGCCTCCGTGGCCGACTGCACCACTTCCAGGATCGACTTGCCCTTGAGCGCCGCACCCTTGTCCGACGCCACGTAGTTGTTAATGTTGTTCACGTACGCCTGGTGGTGCTTCGTGTGGTGGATGTTCATGGTGGCCGTGTCCACGAACGGCTCCAGCGCGTTGTACTCGTAGGTGATCTTGGGGAGCTCGAACGCCATGGCTGGTGGGTGGATACTTAACTGGGGGGAGGGAGATCTGACTGGAGGCTTGGGGACGCTTGTTCAAGACCGAGCAAAAGCGAAAGTGACGATGTGGAGCGCCTTCTCCCCTTGGGGGATTCCCTCATCCTTCCTTGACCGCATGTTTTCCCTCCGTCTTTTAGCGAGGATACCGGTATTGTCGTATCTTTTCGAATGACAAGCATGGGGTGAGGACGGGTCGGACAATCCCACCTTTTCTGGTGGGTTATTGTGCAGTTGCAGCCAATAACGAGATAGGAGGAAGCCACGGAACACGCGCATTGGCGGAAAATACCAAGCATGATGACGTACAGGGGAGGGGCTCGCGGCAAATGACACGAACAATGGCAGTCGCCGAATCTGCTGTCGCTTGACCCTCCTCTGTGCAGCTCAACTTGTGGGGTTCATCGAGCAGTTGGAGTCTCCAGTTCACCCCGGCCTCAGGCGAGACTGTCCGACGCATGCGGGAGTGGTGCTCGTCCGACCTTTTGGCTCCAATTGCGGCTTCAACCTCCGCTGCTCGCGGTTGGGGTCCTGCAGCCCCTATCCCTGTTAAACAAGTTTACCATCTGGAGGACTGGATTGGTCAACCGAATGGCCAAACTCAACGGAAACCGATTCGTACCGGTGTCTTATCCACCAATCGACGATACCAATTGCCACCGGTATCGGTCAAGGTACTTTCATTGGAACCGGTATTGTACCACCTCCCTTTCGGGAGGGTTACGCTTTCAGTGAGAGGTTACGATGTCGGCGTTGGCAACCACCCAAGATCAGTTGGCACTTTTGATTGGAGCCAAGTGCACGCCGCCGGCCAGGATGGATACGAAGCAGGAGCCAACGAACGTTACCGCAGCTCAAGGCGAGAGCAGCGCCGCCACCGTCACCACCATGGACGTGGACGACGTGAAGCTCGAGGTGTCAACCGCCAGTGCCGTCGCTTCTGCTAGCAACGGCGCGTCCAATGCGCTGTCGCAACCGCAGATTGAGACGCAAGAGCAAGTGGAAGCCAAGCCTGAAGTTCCGAGTACTGGCATGGACGTGGAGCCTGCTGCGACAACAAGAAGCGCACCTCCCTCTCGTGACGCGATGGAGACGCCTGCAGAGGCTGCAGAGCCGCTGTCGGACCTAGCGGTGGCTGCGCAGTACGCCGAGTCGGAGATCCAGTCCGTGGCGGCGCAGTTTGCGAACACGACGATGGAAAGCGGTCCGACTGCGTCCGCTTCCATTAGCAACGAAGCAATCGACGCAATGGACGAGGACAGCGGGAAGACAGAAAGCAAGGACGGCACGGAGCAAGACAAACCCTCAACGGGTGGAGCTGGTGCCAGTTCAGACAGCGAGGACAGTTCGGACGAGGACGAAGAAGATAGAGACAAGTTGCGCGCCGACATCGAGGCGGCCATGGAGAAGGAGGACGCCAAGAGCGCTGGGCCGCTGAAGACAGTCAACGAGGTTTCTGCGCTCCCCGTGCGCGAGCCCAACGTGGAGCTGACTGCCGACTGTCCGATCGCGCACTGCGGCTCGATCCTTAACGCGAGTGTGCCCGGGCTAATGCTGACCATCAAGTCGAATCCCAACACCCAGCCGCTGGACGAAGGCAGCGTGCTGTGTCTGGAGGACCGCACGGTCTTGGGTTGCGTGGACGAGGTCTTCGGCCCCGTGCTCATGCCCATGTACGTCGTCCGCTTCGAGAGCGCCGCCAAGATGCCCGAGAAGGCACTGGCCAATGCTGCGGTCTTCTACGCCACAGAACACACCACGTACATCGTGCCGGAGGAAATCAAGGACAAGGGCACGGACGCGTCCAACATCTTCGACGAAGAGACGGACGAGACGGTTTTCTCGGACGATGAGGCTGAGGCCGCCGCCAAGCGCGGCAATCGCAAGCGGAATCGCGGCGGGGCACATGCTTCACCGGCTGGCAGTGAAGCTAACAGCAACTACGCGCCGTCTTCCGGCGGTCGAGGGGGTCGTGGCGGTCGTGGCAGTCGTGGTACCTTCACCGACTATAACGCACGTCAAAGTGGTGCGTCTCATGGCCGTGGCAGCTATGGCCAGCAGCCAATGATGCAGATGCAGGCACATGGCGGGGTGACGAACTACACGCAGCCTCGAGCTGGCGGTGGGTTTGCTCCCCCGAGGCCACCGGTGGCGTATGGGAGCACGAACTACACGTCCCCGCAAGGCTACGGTGCTCCTCAGCCGCCCCTGCCGCCTTACAACTCGATGGGGATTCCGCAGCCGCCTCCAGGGCAGTACTACCAGCCGCCAACGCAGTACCACGCGCACAATCTGCCGCCGTATCCACCGCAAGCACTGCCTCCTCAACAGAGCCACCCCACATACCAGCAGTATCCGCAGCCGCCAGGCTCAGCGTATCCTCAGCCACCGCCTCCGCCGTATAACCAGGGTCATCATGGCGTGGCTCCTCCGCCCAGAGCGGACGGTTACTACGGAGCGAACGGCCAACAGCAGCCTCCATTGCCTCCAGGACCGTACGACCAACGGCGATACCAGTAGGAACAACCTAGAAGGTCTTCTCTCCTGGTTACCGTGCAACCCCGCGCTTCCTTGCCAGCTCGTGCTTTCGGAATGTAGATTAGATCAGCTAGCTCAGCGCCACTTATCAATCAAGCAGCCCACGTTCACTAGAAAAGAATGCCAAGTGATACCAGACCAAAGGTGAAGCAGCCTCAACACCAGGGATCTAGGTGGAGGCCGAGGTCAGCGTGACGCTCGCGATGAAGCCGCTCTTCATGACTTCGAAGATGCATCCCGGGGTTGGCGAGTAGCACAAGCTCGAGCCGAAGGGATGCAGTCCCAGACCGCTGTCGTGGATGACGGGGCGCAAGTCGGCCACGCCCCCAAACAGCTCTCGAATGTCCTTCCACTGTGGCAACAGCAGAAGTGGTCAGCATGACCACTACCAAGCTCTGAAGGCTTAAAGGCGCTGGGAAACAATCAAGGAAGCAACGTACAGGCGTTTGGGCCGTGATCTCGGAGCTGCGTTTCTTCTTGACCCCGGACTTCTGCAGAGCACTGGACGCTTGGAAACTCAGCCGGAAGTTGCACTTGTGATAGGCTCCAAAGTCCGGGTGGCTACAATATGAGGACGATACAGTTAGGAGGCCTGCCAACTCTTATCCGGCAAGAGTCCAGTAGTAGTGCTAGTCATACAGATGACTGGACTTACCCAAGCGCGTTGGTTTTCAGGATCACTTTCGACGCGTGGTGCAACGAGTCATACAGAATGTCGATCCCCAGGTGCGGGTAGTTGTGGAAATACTCACTGACGAGTCCCCCGGCGATAGTAGCACTGGGATCAACCGAAAGCAATAGGCGTTGCATAGTTGGTCAATGTGTTGGCTTCGAATTGCACTGAGGTAAGCAATGGGATCGCCACGTACCCATCGTTGGGGTCCTCCGACTTCCGGAAGACGGAAACAGGAGCGCCCAGCTCACTCACCACCTCCTGGCATCACGCAAAAACCAACAAACAGTGTTCAGTTACGCGCGTCACTGCGTTCGGAGGGGTGGGGATGAAAACTGGAACCTGAGGCGACCATCCGAGCTCAATGCGTTGCTTTCGACCGGTAAAGACGAGTGACGTGTGTTCCTCGCCAATCTCGACCTCCACCTCTTCGAAATAGTGTCTACTCAGCACGACACTTAGCGTTAGTTCTCCCTCTCTTCCCGCCCTTCTCGCCTTTCACATTCGACGCAAATGTACCTTTTGGTTGGGGCCGGGATCCCAACCGAGCGATAGTCGCCGCCCATAAAGACCATGAACCCCGTGGCAGCCGGAGTCGAGCCATTCGGGAACTCCATTGGCAGCTCCGTGTCGTCCTGATAAAGATCCCGGTACTCCTCTGGGATTGGGAACTTGACGCAGCCGCCTTCGTAGCTCAGGAAATAGCTCTACTCCACCAATACGGAATGGACGTCAAGGCGAGGCACCAGAAGCAGATACCTGTAGCGCAGCAATGAACGGCAAACCTTCTCTGCAGCTTCATAGTGTCCAGGAAACGTGGGGCCAAATAGCTACAACCAATGACATCAGTATCTGAGTCAGACCCATGGAATCAAGCGAATTGCCGGTAGCTGGACACCGCAACTTCGACGGCGGATGGATCCAGGAGCTCCTTATCGACCGTACGTTGTAAACCGACATGAAGGTGGCCGAGATGTCTCCCCCAAAGATCACAACGCGTCCGTACTTAAGCGCCACGCGGTTCACGTCGTAGAAATCGATCATCGTCAGCACTTGCCGCACTGGGTCGAAGCAGAGCTAGTACATGCAACACAGCGCACGAATGTCCATGTCAAGACTGCCAGCATGCCAGGACCTCGTTTAAGTGATCTTGTTAGGAGGGGTGACGAATTAATACCCGCAATCCGTCCTCGGCCGAGTCGATCACTACGTCGCTCTTGTAGGGCTCCGAAGCGTTGTACACGATCTCAAAGGGCCGTACGGGCATTCGACTCTGCGACAGAAATGCGGACGAATAAGACCAGGCGTTCAGAACATTCCACCAGCTCCGCTGCCTCGTCAAGCGAGCGAGTGGGGGTTATGCAGAGCATGGACGCACCTTGAGAGCGTGCAGCACCTCGGCGATGCTCGCACCCAGTCGGAACGGCCCCACCGCCACGCCCAGCTCGATGCGCCACACCTCCCGGATCATGATTCTTCCTGTTTGGGTTGTTCTTCGCAGTCTTCAAGTGCAAGAAATTACGTAAGGATCCGGTTTATCGCAGCTATTTAGTTAATATTTTGACGAATCAGACGCCGGAGCATGAAAGTGTTCTTGTTAGAGCCGCTGACGACGAATGTACAGCCTCATTGGACCAGACGAGCATGACAAACCACTGACTTTAGAGTTACATTCTAGGTAGGCTGTGCAGGTGGGATCAGCCGACGAGACTGCGGCAGAGCTGATAACCATGCGGCGTAACTTCGCCACGCGATCCTCCACACGCACGGATGCATGAAGAACCACCAACGTGGCAAGGTCTTTCTCTTGCAAGGACTGCACCATTTTCGTATCCATCCGGATGGAAAATCCCGCACGTGAACCCGCAAAGTGACAAGTGCGGGGGAATGGAGTGGTGACTATGAATACACACTACCAGTAATATCCTGGAGCGACGAACAAGGAAAGCCATCGCTTGCATGTCTGTCGTCGCTGTCAACAACGACTGCAATTACAGTCCGTGAGAATCTCCACGTTGCCGAGACATGGCGGTCGATCGGCGGGGGACCACCGTGGCGGCGGCTACGGAGGGCGACGAGGGTACAACTCGCCCAGGGAGGTGTACGTCCAGCCTGTGCCAGTGAACCAGGGCTACGGCGGCTACCCACAGCCCGGCTACGGCTACGAACCCTCTCGTCACCAACGCCACGGCTACTACTGAGTCGCCCCAAGACTGGTCCGTGCGATCCAGTGAGGGCACACACAATGAACCGAGCGAGATAAGACGCCGTGGCGGAATACAAGCTGCTCAGAATGGCGAAAGAAGCCTTCGATGCAGGTGAGCCCCACGCAGAAGCAACACATATACATAAAACAAGACAACGACATGATTCCAGGGTAGGTTCCTAGAATTCCAAGCGACTATAAAAGATTGCAATAGTAACTCTGCCTTCTGCGCGAAATTGAACTGATCGTGTCTGCCGAAGGGCAGACATTCAAGCAACAGGAGCTGGAGAACCACCTGGGCATGAGCGACAAGACGCTGGCCGAGTTCGTCATCGACCTGGTGCGTGGCAGCGCGAGTTGCGCCGCCTTCCTGGCCTCCATCAAGGCGGACGAGCTGCCGCTTCCGGCGGCGCTGGCCGAAAACCTCTACCGCCTCGTCCAGACCATGGCACCGCGCAAGATGAAGCAGCAGGCCAGCGGTAAGCCCACAGCGGTCGACAAAGGCAAGAAGCACCAGATCGGCGCCGACGAGCAGCTCACGGCCGCGGACATCGTGGGCGTCGCGGTCGCTGAAGAAGAGGAGCGCCAACGCGATCAGGAATCGAAGGCGAAGGCCGCAGCTTCTAGCGACCGACACGACAGAGAAATCGACCGTCGTCGCGAATCCACAACAAGTCGACGTCACGATGGCGATCGCTACGGCCGTGACAGGAGTCGCGGACGTGATGAGGATCGTGGATGACGGAGCAGTCGCC
>MBAC02004014.1:0-18391 GCA_001712635.2 Nothophytophthora sp. Chile5 | reverse complement strand
GGACTGTGTGACCGCACAAGGCCGCTAAACTCCCTACAACCAACCGCGTTGGGGTATCCCATTTTGCTTCCCTCCACAGCTTCTGGATTTGTTTGGTGACAACTGATGTCGTGAGAGCGCCCAAATTTACAGGCATTGATCTCATCTGAAGGGACCCATCAATCGAATTGTTGAGGGTTTCACGGTACATTCGACCTTGGTACTGAAATTGTTCAACTTTAGGTATCTTATGGGACCGCTGTGGTCTCGTAAGCAACAGAGAGACACCCAAACCAACCACTGAGGAGGGAGGAGTCTTACGGGTCCGCAGCGGACCCATGAACACTCTGAAAAGGGATGGCAGTAAAAGAGTAAATAGACTCACATTTACCCTATGTTTACCTAACCGCGGCGTAGGCAGTAATAATGACCCTAAATAAAGGCCCTTTTAAGCGGACAGAGTGGCTGCCAACAACAATAAGCATGCTCGCACCTTGCTCACTTGTCATACGAGCATGCCAGGTTCTTTCTTACTGGCACCGCGTGCTATCGTAAGCTTATCAATTCCAGCTGAAAGCTAAATAGGAGGTGTGCATTATCTGGTTCGTATGCTGCTCGCCCCGTTAGGAAGCAGTGACTCTTCTGGCTGGGGACTGCGTTTAGTCTGCACGCCCATCAGTCAGCTTCCTCGCGGCGCTGGTAGAAGGTCTTGTGGGCGGGGTGCTGCATGGCGGCGCTGTCCTTCAGCTGGCGGTTCAGCAGCTTCATAACGTGCGAGCACTCCTGGATATTCTCGATGGTGAACGCCAGCGACTCGTTGATGAGGTCCATCTTGTAGATGCTCTCGTCCAGCGCCTCCGACGAGGTGCCAGTCAGCGCAGCGCGTAAAGCGTCGTTGGATCCCTCTGGTGGCAGCAGGCACATCCCCAATAAACACGCAGATGCCAGTCGCAGGTCAATTTCCAGCGCCCCAGCGACCAGCCAAACAAAAGCGCACGCATTCAATCAGCGCAAACGCACTCAGCGCCTCCAGCTTCTTCTCCACCGGCACAGGGAGCTGTGGCTCCGGCTGTGCAGCCGAAGTCTGCGAGAGGAACACGAAGGACGACGACGCTGGGACGGAACTGGAGAGGGAGGAGGCGCGCGCGGCCGTCACTGCGGCAAGAGTGGTGCCCTTCTCCCGCGCCTCCTGCAGCTTCTTGAACGCGAACTCGCGCAGCGCCGACGTCATGTCCGTCGCCATCTTTCCGGTTTGGTTCTGCAATTGTCAAGTTGCCTTCTGATTCGCTAGTTTATCCATTTTTTTACGAATCACATCACATTTTCCCACTTCAACGCTTATTCATTGGCGCAAATAGCGTTTTTCTCGATCTCTTCGTGTTTGGCGGCAACGGTGACATCCATCTCCATCTTCCAGGGCCAGCTGTCGCGACGATGCGCTCGCGGATCTGGGAGGACGCCGCCGCCATGAGCGTGGTGAGCGTGCTGGGCTTCATCATGAACGAGGAGGGCGAGGTGGTGGGCGCCGAGCGCACGCAGGTGCTGTGCAAGCTGCTGCCGTCCATCCACACGCTCTCGCACCGCGCCATCCTGGCCATGCTCATCTCGCAGCTCAACGACGTCGACGCCCAAGTGTACACGACGTTTCCCAGCAGGAAACACGCCTGCCAGCGGCATAGCCGGAGCTGAGAGTGTCCTAACAGAGCTCTCGTCTGCATGGGCAGATTCTACTCGGAAGGCGGGCTGAAGGTGTTGAACACGTGGCTGGCAGACGGCTCCACGCGCCGCGAACCCGGCATGTCCAAGGAGAAGCGACGCATCGAGATGTTCTCGCAAGTGCGCGCGCTTCTTCGGGTAAACACGCAACGCAACGGCGACTGAGGCAGCCGAACAGAAGGATATGCACATTGGCAGCTGACGATCTGTGCGCATACTGGTGCTGCTCGTCTGGGAGTGTAGATCCTGGACGTGAACGTGCAGACGGACGCCGCGAGGAAGCAGAACGCGTTCCTCACCAGCATGTTCCCCAAGGCCATCGAGTTGCTGGACAACGCCGGACCAGGTACCACGCGTGCCATCCACTGCACCACCTGAAACTGGTCGGACTCATTCATGTTGCTATGCGAATGCGATGTGGCGCTGGTTGCAGACTATGCGGCGGAGTGGAGTCGTCTCAACATCTACCGCCGCCACTTCGAGAGCTCGTGCGGCGTGCCCTCGACCGTGAAGGAAGGACGCACTGAGGCTCGTCGAGCCTCCAACAGCCATGCGAACGGCAGCAATGGGAAGGCTACGGCGGAGCCTCCGCCACGGACCTCCTTCCTGTCGCCGCACACCTCAACGACAGCCTCTTCGACTCCCAGTAGCGCTGCCACGGCCACGACGTTCTCCATGCGGAAGCCCAGCAGCTCGGGACCCTCTTCCTCTGCCACCTCCACGACGACTTCCGCCACGTCGAGCTCCACGAGCCGCCGAGTTTCGCCTTCGTCCGTGCTGCAGTACCAGCCCAAGTCGTTTCTGCAGAAGGACCCGGGGCCCAGCAACCAGGAGGACGAGGATATGGAGGAGTACGTGGAAGACGACGACGAGGAGATGCTGCTCTCGGGCGAAGGCGTGATCACGAATGTGAACCAGACGGCGCTGAGCGCGTCTCTGGAGCAGAAGATCAAGGGCAACGGCCACGACATGCTGTACGCCGAGCGTGCGGCGTGTCGCAAGTGCAAGCGCATGGTCTCGAAGCGCTGCACGCACTGCGAGTTCTGCGCCAAGTGCGGCCAGAAGGACAAGTGCGAGCCGGTGAGCGTGACCCCCGTATCTGCTCAGAGCGGCTCCAGCGGCGGCACTACGAGCAAGAAACCCGGCGGCGGCTCGAGCGGCAAGGCGCTGTCCGCGAAAGACCGCAACGTGCAGGTGCTGGGCTCCGTCATGGACGCGGGCATCTACCGCGCCTTCCGCCAAGAGGACTTCCACTCGGTCTTCAGTCTCATCCAGAACGGGATGGACGTGAACTTCCAGCGGGTCGAGTCGGACCGCTCCTCGGCGCTCATGGCGGCGGCCCACCACGGCCGCGACGACGCCGCGACGAAGCTGCTCAAGTTGGGGGCCAACCCGTCGCTCGAGGACCACGCCGGCAACAAGGCCTGGAAGTTCGCCGAACGACGAGGACACGAGGAGCTCAAGGAGAAGCTGAAGAAGTGCGCGGAGGAGTGGGACCGGACGCACAAGACCACCGAGACGGACGCGACCCAGCAGCCGCAGGACTGACCGACTGCATGTACGAGGAGTGCCAGGAAGGATGCGGACCTGGGTCGATATCCGTTGCTTCAGGGAAGAAGAGGAGCGCGCGACGGTGGTGGCAACCGCCCATGGGAAGCAGCTAGGATGGCGGCAGTGTGCCTATCGCACTCGTGTCTTTATGGTTTAGTTGTGTCGTCTGCTGCCCCCACACTGTTCTCTTCATCTCGGTCTCGTCACGCCAACCGCGTTCTCTCTTCGGCGTGGCGCCTCCTGTCTGCTTCTCCTGCATTAGAACTTCCACTCGGGGTCCACGTCCATGGCCCACACGAATTTCTCCCGCAGCGCCTTCGAAAACACCGACGAGATCGGCACTTCGTTCTGCAGCAAGACAAGGGAAAGCGACAGCAAATCCAACACAGTGAGTGCCCGCGAGCAGCTCACCGTCGACACAATCTCCAACAGCAGGCCGTACCCTCTTGCACCATGCGACGGTGATGCGTGGGTCCATGTAATTGAGCTTGGAGGTGCCCAGCGCCACCTCTTTGTTGTCAGTCTTGTCCTGCAGACGCAGCGACAGCACCTTGATCTTCTTCTTCCAGGCGTCGATCTTCTTGGCCACCTGGTCGGCCGATGGCGTCCGCTGGAACAGATGCGCCTGCGCCTTCTTCTGGAGCGCGTCCTCCTCCTTGTCGTCCGCGGCGGCCGTCTTGAGCTTGATGCCCTTCGCCTTGCCCTTGCTGATCAGCGTCTGCATGTGCTTGAGCTCCTTCAGCTGCTCCTTCAGCTGATCCAGCTGGCCGTTCATCTTGTCCAGTGTGGTGTCGAACGATTTGGGCGCCGTGCGTTGATGGTTGCACAGGATGGCCACCTTGCGGTTGGCGTCGTTGTACAGCACAATCTTCGGGGCCACGTCCATCTTGCCCTTGGGGTCCAAGTCTTCTCCTGGCGGGCCAGGCAGCTCCTTCTCCAGCGTAAAGGACGCGTTGAACGTACGGAAAACCTTGGCGCTGAGCCCCGGCATGAGCGAACTCAAGTGCTTGTTCAGCTCCGTGACCGACAGCTCGTGGAAGACCTCCTCGTTCTTGCCCTTCTTGGCGCAGAACTTCTTCAGATTGGTGTACACGAGCTTGCCCACGTCGCCGTATTGCGCCAGCTCCACCGTGTTGTTGTAAGGCATCGAGTCTTTCCCGAGGAACGACAGCGTGAGAGCACAGTTCACGTCGTTGAAGGACATGTGCTCCACGCGGAGGCTGCAGCAGCCCACTGTATCCGCCTCGTCCTCGCCCTTCTCGTTGCCCACACGCAGCGCCAGCACGTCGATGACCCACATGGCGGTCGAGCGCTGCTTGGTGAACATGTCCTTGGCTCGCAAGCCCTTGGTGTAGTTCCGGCGGATCTTGTCGATGCATTTCTTCAGCCGACGCGCCTTCTCGTACTTGGCCAAGTCCGACTTGCCCTTGAAGCTCGAGCTGGCCGCGAAGAACACGTACTTGATGCCGCCCATCACGTTCTCGTTCCAGTAGGCCAGCCACGACACCGTGTCGCGGTGGATCACCTGCTTCCACGAGTGGCCCGGCACGTTGCAGATGGGCACGCGGTCCGAGATGCCCACGTTCACCGTCACGTCTCCAGGCATGACCCGCTCCTTGAGCGTGCCGGTCTTCGGGTGCTCGCCGCGACCACGGAACAGTCCCGGCGGCTCGATGCGGAAGTTGCCCACCTTCTCTAAGTGGCCGTCCACCAGCGCGAAGCCGTTGGTGAACAGCTCCGTCTCGCGCCGCTCCTTCTCCGGCTGCTTCTCCTCCTTCGTCATGCTCTTCTTCTCCTCGCGCTGCTTCTCCAGGTGCTTGGCGATGCGGGAGAAATCGCAGCTCTCGAAGCTTTTCACTTCGTGCTGACGCCCCAGCAGCTTCTTGAAGTCCGTGAAGAAGTTCTTGTTGAAGATCTTGGCCGTCTTGGGGTTGCCCAGCTGCGGGCCGTCGCTCGGGATGGCGGCGTAGAAGCTGGCCAGCTCCTCCTGTACGGGCGTGAGCTCGATCTCCTGCCCGTTGTACAGCAGCGGCACGTGGTGCGGCGCGTAGGGCGGCGGGAACATGACACCGTTGTGCTCCAGCGTGCGCCACTGGATGCCCTCGGGCAGCTCCTCGGCGTTCCACCAGCGGTAGGCCTTGATGGCCATGTCCAGCCGCTCGCTCTTGGAGTGCACCTTGAGCTTCCGCACGCTGCCGCCCTTCTCGCGCTTCACCTTGGCCTTGGCCGTCGTCTTGCTGCTGCGCGCGGTCGAGTTGGCCTTGAGCTTCCGACTCTTCGAGGACGAGGAGGTCGAGGCCGCGGCGCGCTTCACCCCCGTCTCCTTCTTCACGGCCACCTTCGTGTCTTTACTGCTGCTATTGCTACTAATTCTACTGCTGCCCGGGCCTCGAGCGCTCTTCTTCTTCAGCTGCATGAGCGGCACGACGTCCGAATCCGAGTCCGAGTCCGAGTCGATCACACGCGGCAGCACTTTCTTCACCCGCGCGCTGGGGCGGATCGACGACGACGCGCCATTGGACGCCGCGCTCGGCTTGGGTTTCTTGCGCAGCATGGCGATCGGGATCAGATCATCGTCGCTGCTGTCCATCTCTGTTCGAGTCTGCACACCTTCAGCACGGTAGCCATACAAACGTCAGTACTTCCGCCGCCAGAACCCGCCCCCAATCCGAGCGATCCTCGGATCCCCCTCGCAAGGCCCACATCTCCCGCTTCGAGAGCTCGTCGCCACTCATTTCGGGTCGACACACACCGACGCTCCCCTCCCATGCGCCTCACCTGTTCTCGCCACGCGCCGGCGCTTCCTTGCTCCGAGCAGAGGCTTCCTCCTGTCCAACAAGCAGCGCGGGTGTTTCCCCCTGGCGACGCTTTGACTGCGGATGGATTGCCGATGCGGCCTGTATACCGTATACTACGCACAGCGAACGGGGAAAAATCCGGCGCAGAATTTTTCAGCGACCGTCAGACCCGGGCGGTAGCTCTTCTATCCGGCTATCCGGATAGTCCGCCAACCCGGGTCGGGTTGTTCTGAAGACCCGTCATGGGTGTCAACCCTTTTGCTGGGTTGACAGGCACTATTTTCGGATCGGGCCTGGTTTCAGGTGACGCTGGTGTGGTGGAGAGTGTTTGAGCAAATTTCTTGCGGTGGCTCCTCCTCATCCTCGTCGCCACTCTATTAGCGAAAGCACCAAGCAGCAGGCACGAATGGCAGGCGGCAACTCGGACGGCTCGGCGCAGCGCGCGGCCACGCAGGCGGCGGTGGCGGCGGCCGGCGCCGCGCTCGCGTACTACGTGGGCTCCCGCAGCAAGAGTGCCAAGCGCGCGGCCGCTGAGAGACGCAGCCAGGCGGTGGCGGCGGCGAAGGCGGCGCTCTTGTCCGCCGACTTCGACGACAAGCAGAAGCGCACGTCCGTGGTGGTGCGCGTGCCCGCCACGACGGCCAACATGGGCCCGGGCTTCGACACCATCGGCATGGCGCTGGACATCTGGACGGAGATCTCGGCAGAGGTGGTGGCGCCGCTGGCAGGCGACGCCGCGAACGTGCGGCGCATCACGCTGACCAACGAGGGCGAGGGCGCCACGGAGCTGCCCACGGACGAGTCCAACCTGGTGATCGTGGGGATCAAGGCTGCCTTCAAGGCCGCGGGCGAGGAGCTGCCGCGCCACATCAAGGTGCACTGCAAGAACCGCATCCCGTTCGCGCGAGGCCTCGGCAGCAGCTCGGCCGGCATCGTGGGCGGCATCATTGCTGGTCTGGCGCTCTCGGGCATGCGTCTTCCCGTGCACGGCCGCGAGGAGCTTCTGCAGCTGGTACGCGTCCCTCCTCCCTTTGATCGTCGCCTTGTGCGCCGCCCAGCTCCTGTCTGACCTCTCGAATTCTTCGCTGGTCTTGCTGTTTCTGCTCCCACTAGGCGTCGGAGATCGAGGGCCACCCGGACAACGTGGCGCCTGCGATCTACGGCGGTCTGCAGCTGGGCATCTTTGCGGACGAGCGCTGGTACTCGTCGCGGGTGCAGATCCCCGACGGTCTGCAGTGCGTGGTATTCATCCCCGACTCGACGGGTCCGACCAGCGTGGCCCGCGCCATTCTGCCGCCCAATGTGCCGCGCAAGGATGCCGTGTTCAACATCGGGCGCGCCGCCATCTTCGTGAACGCCTTCCGCTCGGGGAACCTGAACGAGCTGCGCTACGCCACGCAGGACATGCTGCACCAGCCGCAGCGTGGCGCGGCGCAGTACCCGCATCTGGAGCCGCTCATGAAGGCGGCGCTGGGCGCGGGCGCGCACGGCTGCTTCCTCAGCGGCGCCGGCCCCACGGTGCTGGCCATCACCAGCGGCCGCGCCGGCGACATCTTCACGCAGCAGCTGGCCGAGCGCCAGGAGAACCAGGTGGCCAGCGCCATGCGCGAGGCGGCCGCCGCCATCGGCGTCTCCGGCTGCGTGTTCATCACCAACCCGGACCACCGCGGAGCCTTCATCGTGCGCGCCGAGCCGCAGTTCTCGGACCGCGCCGTCGCCCGCTACGAGGGCGACGTGGCCGACCTCTAGAGGCTCCCGCTCCGACGGGCAGCCAGGCAGATGGACGTAAAGGAACATGGCGAGGCGAGGCGTGTTGTTGTTGGCTTCGTATTCCATTTAGACGGCACTTTCCGCCATTTTGGGCTCCCAAATCGGTATTATGCGGCAAAATGGCTGCCAAATCGTCAACTTCAAGGCCAGAATCCAAAATCGCTGCTTTTATAAATGAAGTGGCCGCTACTCCGCGCTCCCTCCCTCTACGAGGTGGCGACTCGTCGTATCCGCAGCGGCTGCAGCGGGTTGAGCTTCCCCGCCTTCTTGCGGTTGGTGACCAGCAGCGTCGTCAGCATGCTGTTGGCGTGCACGGCCTCGGTGGCGCCGGCCAGCACGCCCTGCTGGCCGTGAGAGACCGTCAGCAGCGACGCGCTCTGCGGGAAGGCGCGTGTCGTGGCGTCCGCCACCGCGTTCAGGTCGCCCTGCAGCACGCGGTCGTAGCTCACGCCCGCGCTCACGTAGCAGCCGATGACGTCCAGCGGGTCCAGCACCGGGATGGAGGCGCGCAGCGCTTCCCGCAGTCCGCGCCGCACCTTCGACGCCACGCTCTGCGGAGACAGCGCCATCATGCGCAGCCGCTCGCCGACGCGCACCTCGGCGCCCAGATGCAGCGACAGATCGCGCGCCGAGGCCTCCGGCTGCAGCACCTGGAACCGCAAGCCCTTGTACTTGAAGCCGCGCGGCGTCACGCCCCGATGCTCCCGCGCGACGGGGTAGTACGCGGGCAGCAGGTTCGAGTCCAGGTTGAAGCGCTCGGGTCGCTGGGTCAGCTCCGCCAGCATGCCGTGCGTGGCTTCGTTGATGGCCTGGAGCGCCGGCTTGTGGTCCAGCGCGAACAGCTCGCGGCCGCTGGCCTTGGTCACCACGAAGCTCTTGTCCGTGGCGTCGCAGCACGTGAACAGCGCGTGCGCCACCTCCACGCTGGGACAGCAGATGGCGAAGCACGCGCCGTGTCTCGTCACGCAGCCCACGTTGCCGCCTTCCGAGCACAGCTGCGTCGCGTAGCCGCGGCCGCTCGCAGCTCCTCGAGACGAGCTGCCGCCCACCACCGAGTACGAGCAGTCCACGACCTCGTTCACGGCGCGCGTCACCTGCTCCTCCTCGTCGTCCGGGCGCTCGTCTCTCTTCCCTCCGATCACCGTCCACACGAAGTCCGGACTGTCCTCCGGCTCCATGCACAGCATCTCCATGCCGTCCAGCAGACACCTCCGCGCCGCGTCGCGCGGGCTTTCGCGGTCCAGATCGGCGTTCAGCACGGCGTACGAGCCCTCCGGGTCGAAGATGCCCCACAGCCCCACGCTCGGGCCGGCGCTGTGGAGGTGCGCGCCCCTATTACTACTACTATTGCTATTGTTGCTGTCGCTCCCGGACGGCGAGGGAGAGCCCGCGTAGACGCCGGCGCTCGACGTGCCGCCCATGAACAGCGTGTCCGGCGCGGCGCGGGCCAGCGCCTCGTAGACCGCGGCGCCGCCGTGGTGGTGCGAGTACGAGACCAGCATGAAGTGCGGCGTCTGGTCCCCCAGAGCGCTCACCAGCTTGGCGAACGCCGCCGAGGCGGCCGCGAAGGTGTCGGCGTTGTGAGAAGCAGCGCTCGCCACCTGAACGTCGCACGCGTAGGCGCTGGTCATGCGCGGCACGTGGCTGGAGCGACTGTCGCCCAGGCCGCTTTGGCTGCCGATCAGGTCGACGTTGGCGGACGAGAGGCGGGAAGAAGCGGCGGCTCCTGGCGGCGAGCGGGTGGCATCGCCAGCCATGAGGTAGCTCCTGGCCTGCAGCGAGCAGCTGGTGCAGAGGCGCGCTTGGGTCTCCGGCTGCGCTCCGGGCTGCAGCGACCACTTGCGACTGCACTGGCCGCACACAGCCTCGCCACAGGCGCGGCAGTGGTGCATGAGCTTCACGATGGAGAAGGACGAGATGCAGAGCGCGCACTTGTTGCCTCGCGCCGGCTTCCAGTGCGCGCGCGGCAGCACAATCACGGGGCGGAAGAGCGTGTTGAACAGCAGCTCGCGGATGCCCAGCAGCCGCTCCGTGAAGTTGTGGATGATCTTGGCGCCCACGGCGCTCGCGAACTGCTGCTGGAAGTCGATGACCATCATGAACGTCACCTCGTAGGTGCCTGGGGCGTCGCCCGAGGGCGAGACCAGGTAGATGCCCTTGTTGATCACGGCGCGCTTGCACTTGGCCACGCTGGGCGGGATGGCCACGTCTTCTCCGGCCAGGCGGATGGCCAGCTCGTCGCCCTTGAAGGACTCCACCGACCGGATGTACCCGTAGCCGCGCTTGCGTCCGTCCGCCATGGCCTCGATGTTCGCGTACTCCACGAAGAAGAAGTCCACGGGCTTCACGAACCGCCCGGCGAAGCGGCTCGCGTGCCACTTGACGTGCAGGTGCGGGAACGGCTCGCTGGGCTCGTCGTCGACGCTGGACGCCGTCTCGTCGTGACTGCCGCTGGCAGTAGTGGCCGAGACGCCCGAGGGAAACGACGGGCCGCCCGCGGATGTGGCAGCAGACGCGGCGTGGTCGGGCAGCTCCATGCGCTTGATGACGGCGGCGTGTAAGAGCCCCGGGAACACTTGAGCTTCGATGTCGAAGTAGCTCTTGGAGTCGCTGGGCGTCAGGTACTCCATGATGGTGCCCAGGTGCGCCTTCACCTCGCAGGACACGCGGAAGTACAGCTTGGTGGAGGCGTCGTCTTCCGCGGGCAGGCTCGCCGGTCGATAGATGTGCACGTTCTGCGTGCGCTTGGCCAGCCGCCAGGGCACCTTCCCGCACAGACTGGCCACTGCGATAGTCTCGTGCGCCTTCTCCTCCAGTCGCTGGGCGATGCTGGCCGCGTCCTTGTGCGACGAGGACGTGGCCGACGTCACCGTGTTGTTGCGGCCGCGCGTCACGGGCGACGGCGTGTCACCCGTCGCCCCGTGCTGCGGAGGAGACGCCTGCAGCTCGTCCATGTGCAGGCGGCCTTTCTCGCCCCTCCCAGGCTTCCCCCGACCCAAGGAGGCGTCTGGGGCGGCGCCGCTGAGGCCCGCGGGCGCCTTCTCATCGTCGACATGACTGTGGTCGTCCTGGTTGCTGGGCTGCGGGTCGCTGTCGCGGCTGAGCCCCTGGTGCGTGTAGCTGCCCAGCGAGAAGCTCATGTCGAAGGAGCTGGGGCGCATGGGCTCCACCATGTCGTAGCCGTCGCCATCCACGCCGTCCAGTTTGAAGCGGTCCATCACTAGCGTTCTCTCCTTTGCGAAGGCTGGTGGCCCTTTGCGCGAACGTTTGTGAGCGCTCTAGGAAGCCAACTGACGCGTTCGAAGTACGTCCCGCAAGAGACGATCGCGCTGCTTCGATCTAGGGGCAGTTCGCTCGCCTCGGTGGTGTGCGGGCGGCTCCAGACACGCGAGAAGCGATCGCTTCCCTGCGCGTAGTGCTGCTGCTTCGTGATATTGGCGAGTGAGAAAGCGCATGCAGTCAGAGACGAGCGACGAAACCGGAAACTTTCCAAGAGTTGATGCTTTGCGACCGGCACCATGTACCAGTCCGATCGGACGACAGCGCGGGCCACTGTCGAACCCCGGGAAATGACAAACACTGGCACTTTTATTGTCGACGCACGACAGAAAACGGACGGAAGCGAGAGTTTAACACCATCTTTTGACGAGATTTGGTTTAGTGACAGCACTCAGTTTTATGGCAAACGTCCGCTGTCGCCCCCGAAATGGGAAGCGACACGACATGCCGCACTCCTCGCGCCACGAAGGCGCGCCCGCACCCCGTCGACGCAGCAGCAGCCTAATGTCCCAACTCCGCAGGCGCGGCGGCATTAGCCGCGTGTCGGTAGCGCCACGAAACGACAGCATTCGCCACTATTGCCACTGAAAGATGCGCTTCCCGAATACAGTTTCGCGTTCCTGTTTTCCTCTGAACGGAAACGCTCGCTGATCCCCCTTCAAAATCCCGTCCAGTACGGTGTAGTACACTGCAATGGCACAGTACTCAGCCACGGATCGAGCGCCTTCCTGCCGGTGATTCGTTGGGTGAATGGCCCCAGCTGGCGACCACCCGAGGATAACGCGATGGCCCAGAGCAGAAAGGGCCGAGCGAATATTTAGTGGGACCATATTTCTGTCGCACTAAACCGATCGGCTCCGAGTCCGATGGCTGGAGCAGCGATCGAGCGTGGAAACTACAAAATCCTGGCCGAACAAGGCGACGACCGACGCGTCTCGTGCCTGTGCGCATGACGAGTGATGGAGATTCAGCGCTGCCAACGTAGCGCTCCAGTTATTTGGCGCTCGACATGTTGACCAGATGGATTGGATCTGTCGCGCTCGTGGGCGGGCGCTGCGCAACGCCAGAAAGCGACGCGGCAACGTCGGGGGTTGATTACCTTCCTCCGGGGGGTCAGCACGAAGGTCGGAAGATCGATCGCACCGCTGATGGCTGATGACTGGATTTTTGTATGGCTGACCGCGTTGTACCAACTTTTGACGTCGTCCACGAATCCGAATCAGGTACGGAGCGGGTAGGTGTCACTCTTCGTATACAGTGACACTGCCCGCTATCTGATTCTTCCGATACCGCTACCGGTACCGCCACGACAAACCGCACCGAGAAAACGAGAGAAAAACGAAATGATCACAAAAGCTGTGTCAGCTCAATATACCTACCTCAAACGACGAAGCTGTCTGCCTCCGGATGCAGTCCACACTCGTCCTCTTACGTCTCACCCACCGTCCCCTGATGTCTTGCGTCGTCTCCATCAACCGCCACATCCACCACGATCTCCTCCGTCTCCCTGCTCAGCTCCTCCTTGATCGTCGGCGGGCTCCTGCCTTCGCCATTAGTCGGCGACTCCGCGGCCGCTTGTTGGTCCCAGACCGTGGCGTTCTGCCGCACACGGGCCAACACCTCGTCGAACCCCCGCAGCGGCAGCACGTCCCTCGCCGCGCCGTACAGCGGCAGCACCACGAACTGCAGGAAGCCGATCTGGCTCTTGGCCAGGTGCGTGGCGCCCGTGCTGCGGTCGCATAGCGGCGAGATGGGCAGATCGAACTGCCGCTCCGTGTCGCCCTGGCGGAAGAACTCCTCGGTCACGCGCTCCGACCAGGCCACGTGCAGCGGGAAGGACTTCATGGCGTGGCCCACGTCGGCCATCATCAGCAGCGTCTGCAGCACCAGCTCGTCCGGCAGCAGCAGCACCGCCGCGGCTGCGTCCGCCACCGACTCGACGTCTCCCGGGCCAGCACAGCAGCCGTCCGGCGCGTACAGCTTGCTCTTGAGTCGACTCACGTGCGTCAGGTGGCCGCTGAGGTCTGTGGCCAGCACCATGGCGATGATCTGCTGGCGACTTTGCCGCCGCAGCTCACGGGAGAAGCCCTCGAAGATGTCGCAGCCGTCCTTGGTGCAGGCCTGGAAGGCCTCGGCCAAGTGCATGCGCTCCAGCACCGAGTCGTCCGAGTACTTGATGGCCAGCGGAGCGGTCGTGGCCACCAGGAAGGCGTTGTTCACTCCAGGGTGGTTGACGTCATGCACTGCTGCGGCCACCAGCGCCGAGAAGAGCTGGACGGGGGTCAATCGTGGCGCTTCCAGTCTCCGGAGGAAGAAATTCACGTCCCAGACCACGGAAGCCGCGTGCAAGGCGTTGTGGTACGGGTTCTTGGGCTGATAGCGAGCTTCGATCTCCAGCATGAAGGCAGCGACGCTCTCCACTCGCAGCGTCAGGTTCGCAAACAGGCGATGGCTCTCCAGCGTCGCGAGCAGCAGCGTCGTCAACGGGAAGGTGCAGATCTCTGCAAAGGCGAAGAGCTCCAGCTCTTCCGAGGTAGCGGCACGTGCCAGCAGCTCGTCAGGCGTCCAGGTCTTGTCGTGTCCTGGCGGGAGATACGTCTCGATCAGCGTCAACACCGTCACTCTCGAGCCGGAGGCTTTGCCACGCAAGGACTTGGTCAATAAAGTCAAGGGAGACTGCACGAGCTGCTGCTGCTGTTTGGGATCCGTGCGTCGACGGCGATAGCGCCTCTCCTCCAGCAGCGACAGCCAGCCCGTCTCCGCCCTCTCGGTGGTGGCGCTAGACGTAGGCACGCGCCGTTGACGAGACCACGTGTCCAGGAACAGATCGTGCTCGGATGTGAGCGTCTGCAGCACGAAGTCCAGCTCGTCCGTGGCCTGTTCGTCGCCCTCCAGCTGCTGGCGGAGCTGGCAGAGGCTGCGGAGCACGTTCTCCATCCAGCTCTCGCCGATGGCCGGCGACTCCGACTGCGTCTGCACTCTCGGCTGCACCTTTTGCGGAGCCGAGAAGCTCTTGCGTTGCTGACGAAGCGTCTGACTGCGAGCCGTCGGACTGGAGGCCCGCGGCTCGTCACGACTGAGTCCGATGCCCACGGCGTCCACGTGGCAGCTCAGCTGCTGCTGCATCACGGCGTTCTGGCGGGTCAGCTTAAGGTTCTCGAGCTGCATATGCCGCACATGGAGGAACTTGTGACGCAGCTCTTGCTCCTGGCAGTACAGCGTGCGTCCCAGCAACAGCAGATCGCCCAAGCAGAGCAGCAGCAGGTGCCAGTGGCGTCGCAGGTCGTCCGAGCAGCCCAGCAGCCAGCCCAGTAGCGCCACCACCGTACAGGAGGCCACGGCGCAGTACGCGAGGAACTGTGTGTGCCACGCAGTGGCCACGACTCCCAGCAGCAGCAGCAGGAACAGCAGTGTCCGCGTCACGGCGTGGGCACGTCGCTCCTCCTCCAGCAGCGCCAGCCCCTCTTCGGCCGCTGGCGTCTCGTACAGCCCGAGCACGAGGATGAGCTGCAGAAGGCTCACGCCCAGGACGAAGAGCAGCAGCTGGAAGGAGGGGGTGGAGATCCAGCCGCGCTTCGTCTTCACGTAGAAGCCGAGCCAGAGGCCCAGCAACAGCACATTGCCTCCAATCGCCACGTACAGGACGGTGTAGACGGCGTCCGTAGCGTTCTGGAGCACCAGTCGGTCGTAGAAGACGGCAGCTTGCAGGGCCAGAACCGGCAGCAACGTGGTTAGGCCGCGCCAGCGACTTCCAGTCTGCGCGGCCTCGTGCTGCTCCAGCTGGAAGCGCTGCTCCATGGCCACCGACTCGAAGCGCAGCGACCGCCAGTGCTGCTGCGACGCCGCGGCTTCCAGGACGTCCAGTTCGCGCCGCAGATGCTGCGCCGAGGCGCTGGAGATGCGCGGGCCGCGGAGCGGCATGGCGAGCAGCCAGAGGAGCCAGGGGCGGGACGGGACGGGTACTGCGACGCATGAGCGCCGGAGCCAGGGCCGAGATAACTGCCCGCCGTAAAAATAGCCCCATTTAGAACGGCTACTGCTGGTTTAGAGACGCACTAAATAAGAAACGCACGGAAATAGCAGAGCAAAGCGCGCTAAATGGCCACAGCCGGGCCGTTCAGTTACAAGAGCCCGAGCGTGAAGTTGGCCAGATCGTCCTCCGAGTACACGTCCTCGTCCTCCTCCGTACTGGCGCTACTCTCCTGCGGCTTGGAGGACGCCTGTGCGGCGTCCTGGACGCTCGCGGTGGACGTCAGGAGGACGTTGTCCTCGGACACGGCGCGGTCCGGCCGCTTGCTCGTCGGAGCCGCCGTCGGAGCCGCCGCCGGACTCGCGGCCGAGGCGGCAGGCAGTCGGCGGAAGCTGCCGGAGAGCGACAGCGTCTCCAGCTCCGAGAGCAGCATGATGCCGGGGGCGCTGCGCGTGCTACTGATCGAGTCCGTGGAGGTCGTCCGGAGCTTCGCGGAGGGCCGCAGATCCAGTCGCGGAGTGAACGGCCGCACCTCCTCCTCCTCCTCCTCCTCCTCGTTTTCCTCCTCCTCCAGCTCTCCCACATTGCGCTGACTGCCGAGGCTGCGGAGACTGCGGTGGCGACTGGAGCCGCTGGCGACAGACGTGGTGGTCCGCAGCTCCAGCTCCGGATGCACCTCGTCGTGGTCCTCCTGGTCCACCTCTACCTCCGGAGGACGACTTGACCTCGCGGGCATGCCGATCCCTCGAGAGGAGGACACTTGTCGTCGGACACTGCCTCGAAAACTGGCGGACGTCAGCAACTCACTACCGCCATCACTTCCAAACTGTGCACATAGCACACATTGCGACCGTCCAGTCTGCGCGACGGAGGCAGTAGTCACCGCCGCACTCCCCGCGCCGCTGCGCGCTCCGTCCGCCTGGATTGTGGCAGTAGCCGCTCGCTTCGTCCAGCACTTGGAGCACACCACGACCCCGCAACCGCCGCACTCGTGGCGCTTCCGGAGCAGCGACAAAGGCGCCGAGCACACGCCGCAGCCGAGCGGTCCGCGACGCCACGCGGAGCCTCCGCGGACGCCCGCGAGCGCCGCCGTGCGCCTCCCTTGGCCCGTGAGCACGCGGCGGACTCCGACCAGCAGCTCGGTGCAGAACTCGCGGAACTCCGCGCGGACTCGACCTGGCGACGGGTGGGGGAAATACACACTGCATATAAGCACGAGTGTACACACCAGCGGCTCGCTCGTCTCGGTCACTTCAAATAGCCAGTCCCGGACACAGAGTCGGGCGCAGTTGGGCACGCGAGTGCGCGCCAGCGCCTCCGCGGACGCGCTGCCGGAGCGGCTGAGCGCCGCTTCGGACACGGAGCGCCGGTACACAAAGCCCCGCCGTCGGGTCTGACCTTGTGCGTCCGAGTCGGTGGCAGTAGTCGCGTACTCGGCGTAGCAGCTATCCACCAGGCGTCCACCGTGCTTCGTCAGCCGCGCCGCCTCGTACTTGCGGCTCCAGCGCGGGAAGGTGGCAGTAGCCGCTGCGTCCACCGCGCCCGCAGGCGCCCGCAGATCCGGCAGCCGCGCGGACGACAGCAGCGTCGCGGCTCGCAGGTCCTTGTGCGTGTTGCGCGCCACCCAGAAGGTCTCGCGAGGGCTCTCGGGCGCCAGGAGCGCCATGACGTCGTCCAGACAGCCGGGGACGCGCGTGGCGCCGCGGAAGTCGAAGTGGCCCGGAATGTGGCCGCCGTGGCTAGTGCCGGTGTCTGGGTCGGACTGCAGATGTGCGGACGCGGACGTTGCAAACGGCACGCGCGGATGCGGGCCGCGACGTGAGGACGCGGACGCGGACGAGAAGGACGACGACAGCGACGACGACGTGGGGGACGGAGCCGGCCGCGCGGACGGCCCCTGCGGACCGGCCACGCGCTTGTAGAGACACACGTCGTGGACGTGCTTGAGCGCCACGTAGTGGGCGCGCGGATCCTCCGTCCGCACGCGGGCGATCATGCGGTCGGCGTGCTCCTGCACGTAGGGCAGCATGACGGAGGCCTGCGCGCCGTCCGCGCCCCACAGGAGCGCGCCGTAGTCCGGGGCGGCGTCTGCGGCCGCGCGGCCCGCCATGTTGGCGGAGTTCTCGCGCTTGTCACGGGCGGACGTCCCCATGTTGCAAATCGGCTTGTGGCGGGGTTTGCAGTGCCGAAAGTGCCGGTTACGGACGAATAGGGGAAAGAGTGGCCACGCGAGCGACAGGGGAACGCTTTCTCTCTATGTTGAGGCTGGCCGGTCTGCTCTTGCATTTTGCAGGTGTCGAGAGACGGGGCGGAGCATCGAGGCAGCATACAAAGTGCAAGTGATCGCACCACGTTAAATGCGTTTTTTTACAGTGTCGTTACCACGACACGACGCTTCTGACGCAACTGTTCGCCACTCTGAATAACCTCCGAGTACTGATAAGAATCGGCATTGGGAGGTGCAGATTCAAGTCGACACAAATTGGGATGCAAACGCCATTTTGGCGTGGGGGAATCAATACTGGCGTCAAGCCCGGCCAGTCTGTATCTTCGGCGGTGATGGCGATGCATCTCCTTTCGCTCTTCCCTGCTGTTCGGAAGTGGCGCAGTAATGGCTTAAACGCGTATGTTTGTGACCGTTTGGGGAGGCTTGTCCAAATGTTGCTGTTGAGCGGCACACATGTTGCGCGTCATACCCCTTGGGCAGAATGCGTGAAATCCCCGAACCAACGGTATTTAAAAGTTGAAAAATACCCAGGTGCTATCATCGGGAAAGAACACAACAAATGGCGGTTGTGGCCATTTCTTTCGCATCCCCACATGGCTCGGCGTCCGTTGCATTGCTCACTTGTATGTAATGCTCATAAATCAGGCGGACAATTGCTGCTCTCTTGATCTCCTCCTTCACATTGCCAAACGAGCGTCCAAGTTTACATGATACTTGAACAGAGCAGAAGGAAACGCGATGATTTTTTTTGTGGGGGAGGCAATTGCTTCAAAATGGTGTGTGTCAAATATGTGTACTCGCAAACTTTATAAACATACAGCTCAATGCCCATCGTCGTGATTGTGCACCTTGCCTGTCGCCTTTAATTTCGGGACTTCGAATGACACAGGCAAACACGAATTTAGCACTTGACCAAGAGAAAACCATTGCTCGAAACTAACTTCAGTGGACGGTTGTGAAGGTTAAAAAAGCTTTGTACATCCTGCTCACGGTCCATACTTTCGCATACAACACACAGGTACTCAACGCTTCGCCAACGCCTTTACCTCACGCTCGCTTCGTTTGGGGTCAACGGTGTCGGCATTCCTTCTGCTGAGAACA